>CM060864.1:19295010-19412273 GCA_030737845.1 Acorus calamus | reverse complement strand
TATATTTTATAAAATATAATATCAGTTTATTTTTATATATTTTAATATTTTTTTATAAAAATATTTTTTAATTTATTCAATCTTATTCCACTCTATACTTCATCTATTCCGCTATGCTTGAAAAAAATCTTCTGGGGATTCTCGTTCATTCGTGAATGCAAATGACACCACACGTGGAATTCCTGGGTGGAATATGATGCAGAATGAACAAACAAATCTATCATCCACTTGTTCTTGTCTTATCATACATTTGACTGTTACAACAACATTACAATATTGAATTAAAACATTGTAGGCAAGTAACTTTACAACAAAAATTTAATTTAAAAAAAGTGATAGGATGTTTAGAAATCCAAGGATTACTTTTCATAGTGCTTGTATTAGTTACTCGTATATCAACAAAAGAGATTAATTAAATATCTTTTTTATTTGTTAATCAATGCTAAAGACTTATCCAACAAAGTCTCCTGTAATTGTGTGAAAACATCTTTTCATAAATAATAAATTTAAAATGTTATAACAATCAATTTTTTTTGCCATTGTTTCCGACTGTAATGACTTTTATATATATATATATATATATATATATATATATATATATATATATATAATTATATATCGCGAGCGATTCAGTGCGGGAATGCGGGAAACGACGTCGATCGTTCGATCGCGGGTCCATCGCATCCAACGGTCGAGATGAATCGCACCCGACCGTCCGATGCGATGGACCCGTGATCGCTTCCCGCACGACCGCATTCCCGCACTGAATCGGCTCCCATATATATATATATATATATATATTATATATATATATATATATATATATATATATATATGGAACCGATTAGGTGCGTTGAACGGCGGGTGCGGCCGCAATCACGGGTCCATCGCATCCGACGGTCGGGGTCGGATGCGATGGACCCGTGATCGGACGGCCCATGTCGTGGCCGCACCCGCCGTTCGCCGCACCTAATCGTTTCAATATATAGGGAATCGATTAGGTGTGGCGAATGGCGGGTGCGGCAGCGATCACGGGTCATCGATCACGAGTCCATCGCATCGGACGGTCGGGTGCGATTCACGTTGACCGTTGGATGCGATGTACCCGCGATCGAACGACCCACGTCGCGGCCGCACCCGCCGTTCGCCGCACCTAATCGCTCGCGCGCGGCGTGTGTGTGTGTGTGTGTGTGTGTGTATATATACACCCGTGATCGACGCCGCACCCGCCGTTCGCCGCACGTAATCACTCATATATATATATATATATATATATATATATATATATATATATATATATATATATATATATATATATATACGGGGGCGATTAGGTGCGGCGCGCGGCAGGTGCGGCGGCGACGTGGGCCGTTCAATCGCGGGTCCATCGCATCCAACGGTCAACGTGAATCGCACCCGACCGTCCGATGCGATGGACCCGTGATCGACGGCCCACGATCGACGCCGCACCTGCCGTTCGCCGCAGGTAATCGGCCCTATATATATATATATATATATATATTATATATATATAATATATATATATATACACGACCGCGATGAGGTGCGGCGGCCGCACCGTGCGGCAGCCGTCCGATCGCGGGTTCATCGCATCCAACGGTCGACGTGAATCGCACCCGACCGTCCGATGCGATGGACCTGTGATCAACGGCCCATGATCGACGCCGCACGGTGCGGCCGCCGCACCTAATCGGTGCTCTATATATATATTATATATATATATATATATATAGGGTGATTAGGTGCGGCGTGCGGACGGGTGCGGCGTCCACCACGGGCCGTCGATCACGAGTCCATCGCATCGGACGGTCGGGTGCGATTCACATTGGCCGTCGGATGCGATGGACCTGTGATCGAACGACTCACATCGCATCCGCACCCACCCGCACGCCGCACCTTATCATTTCGGTGTATATACACACACACATGTGCCGTGCCTAGGTAGGCTTGTCATCAAATTAACCCCACCACCACCAACAATTGAGGACCCCAATCCTTGAATACCAATCACACAATTATCACGTTTCTTTTTATCTCTATCTCCACCCCAATACATCCCCCCTCTCAATACCCCACCAATTCTCAATGTTGTTCTCCCTCATGTTCTAGTCATACATGTTATATATGCGTGTGTTTATATATAGAGAAGGGAAGATGAGTTACTATGACTGTAATGACTTCGTCTTGAATGGATTGCCTGAAAGATTGGCCGGAGCCTGTCATATCGGTCGAGACCCTGACCGGCCTCCCGACGATCCCGGAGAGGTATATCAAGCCCCCCTCACAAAGACCCAACATCACCACCACCACCACCACCTCCAACCTAAACATCCCAACCATCGATCTCGCCACCCTCCGACAAGGCCTAGACGACCATGAAGCCATGGAGGGCATCCGAAAGGCGTGCCGAGAGTGGGGGTTCTTCATCCTAGTGAACCATGGGGTGGAGCCTGAGCTGATGAGGGCCATGAGAGGTGTGTGGAGGAGGTTTTTCTACCTCCCCCTCAAAGAGAAGAAGAGGTACGCCAACTCTCCGGCCACCTACGAGGGGTTTGGGAGCCGCCTTGGGGTCGAAAAAGGTGCCATCCTTGATTGGGGGGACTACTTCTTCCTCCACATCCTCCCCCCTTGCATGAAGAGCCATGAGAAGTGGCCTGCCCTCCCCACCTCCTGCAGGTGTCTGTGTGCTAAATTTTATTCACTTAAAGCAATTCTTTTTTTTTCCCTTTTTTGATAGGTGTTGCAACTGGCCTACTAGTAGTTGGCTAGACAGACCTTATTTTCTTATTCGTCCTTCCTGTCTCTCTCATACTGTCCTTCACATGCATTTTTCATGTTTCATGCGTTTATTGGGAGTAGTACTACTCCATTCATATACATGGAGTCGTCGAAAATCGACTAACTTCATGACTGATAAGACCTGATTAGAACTTTGTAATTTTGAAATTGTTGGGTGCAGGGAGATCACAGAAGAGTACAGCAAAGAACTAATAAAGCTGTGTGGATTCTTGATGAAGGTGTTTTCAAGGAATCTAGAGTTGGGGGAGGGAGGTTCCAAGAAGCATTTGGAGGGGAGGAGGTGGGAGTGTGCCTTAGGGTGAATTACTACCCTAAGTGCCCACAACCTGACCTAACCCTAGGTTTGTCGCCTCACTCGGACCCCGGTGGCCTAACCCTCCTCCACGTCGATGACCACGTCGAAGGCCTCCAGGTCCGTAAGGACGGCGAGTGGATCACTGTTAAACCGGCACCGGATTCCTTCATCGTCAACATCGCCGACCAATTACAGGTCACACACACACATATATCTCTCTCTCTCACACACACATACAAAGAGACACACACTCTTTTAACTGTATATTTGTGTTGGATATTATATCTATCTCTATAATACACAATATTGTTGGGGCAGTTCAAAGGAGTCTATCAGAATAATTTTTGTTTCTCTTTTATGGACCCACCTTTAATAGGGTGTGGATGAATGAACAATTCAATTGATGGACTACTACACCAAATTAAAGTTAGAGGAGGAGAAGAGAAATGTCTTGATTTGGGTTTTTCTTTTGGATCCATTAGAGGTGTCTTTAGGTCCACATATTAAATTTGGGTTTTTTCTTCTAAATTATCCAGGTCTCCCCTACCAACTTTTCTTAATTTTCCTTATATGGAAAGATAGTGTTCTGGTAAGTTACAAATCCAAACATAAATCTAAAAATGTACTCCTTTTTTAAAGATTAGTGTTCCCTGAGTGTGATCCTCTGATCTCTCTCGAAGAAAGAAGGTGTTAGCCGACTTACTCAAAACTTATTGTATTTGGGTTCATCATTCATGTTGAGAATTATTTTTTAGGATAAAAATATATTTTATGGAGTGTAAACTTATAAAAATGTTTTGGAGTGTATAAGTTATATTTTTCTCAACTTTGCTTATTTTTAAAAAAATGGAATTAACAGGGAATTGTCATGTATGGAAAATTAAATTTTATTTTTAAAAAGTATATTTTTTCCACTTAGAATTCTTTTGAAAAACCATTTCCAGTGGATGAAATTGCATGGACTGGGAAAATGAAATTGTGGCAAAGAAATATAAGACATGACTAGAATTTTCCTAGAAAAATATAAGCAATTTTTGAAATGGAAAAGAAAAAATCCTTTAATTGTCATTTCAGGAACATAAATGGCCATTTAAAAATGCATTTCTACCTTGCAATCATTTATTTTTATTCTTTTTTTTAAATAAGAATTTAACTTATTTTCATAGTATCCATATTTATGTTTTTGTTCAGTAATTATTTTCCATAATGTTTTTACAGCCTATTTAACTCATCTGAACAAAAAAAAAATTGATGTTAAACTTTTTCCATGAAACTTTTCTCCAATATATACTTTCTCTTTTTTATTTAAGGTAAAGTCAATGAGTGGAAAATTAAAAAAAAAAAAGCAACTAAATGTTAGGAAAGGCTGTACCTATCATCACAATATATACAATATATAATTCTTATCTTATGTTGATCTTGTAAGTTATAATAGGTGTCCTACAAATTTCAAACCCCACGTGTTTTTTAGGGGAATCTATATACTATTGATATATAATTCATCATTGATTGGATGACATTAGCATCAATTGACAATTAAGATAAGGTTGGACAAAAACTTGAGTATGTGGTTTTTTTTTTTTTTTTTTTTTGAGTATATGATTATAACAAACTGACAGAAATAGAGTCCACTAGTACACCAACAGAACCCAGTTCAAATATTGTGACCACATTTTTTTTCATTAACCTTCATATCCTCTCACCGTTACTGCCATCTTTGCTAAATTCTTCTCTTGTGGCTATTATGCTTTCCTGCAATATATACAACATAAATCACATCAATTCCAGATTCTTGATTCTTCAGCATTAAGTCTTTAATTACCCCCCAATATACTATATCAGGGTTTATCATTCATTTCCAAAAATAGCCTATTCGTGATAGTAATTTATATTTGATATTATGATTTTTATATAAGAAGATATGCATGAAGTTTTATTAGACAAGTGGAAACTGCAAGAATGATTGTTATCATTGTTTCATGTCTCTCTTAAGTCTATCCCATCTAAAACAAATTTGTTGTCATCGCTAATCAACAACTGCAGTGTCTAAAAAGAAAAAAGACAAGATGTGATGTTTTTATATAATACCAAATAAAATTTCTTATAATTACTATTGATTGTGATGATAAAAAAAAGAAAAACGGTATTAGATATTTTGAAATGGCTTCCACATGAAACATGTCCCACACAACATGGATTCTAGAATAGGCTAATATAACCAAATAAAGAAACACAGAATGCACTGTTGATAAAGTTTTTGATATCAGTTAATAGTGGCTGATGAATGCATTGATGGTTATGTGCATGTGCAACAACAGCTATCTTACTTGTACATTGTATTGTATATATCCATACATATATATGTATAGTATAGATCAGAATGCAATGTCAAACCTTTATTTTTTGTATTAAAAGTGATGGTTGGTATATGTATCATCAGATCCTAAGCAATGGAATCTACAAGAGTGTGGAACACAGGGTGATAGTGAATTCTTCACAGGACAGAATCTCCCTGGCCTTCTTCTACAACCCGAAGAGCGACATCCCGATATCGCCTTTCGGGGAGCTCGTGACGCCGCCGGAGAGGCCGGCGATGTATCAACAGATGACCTTTGATGAGTACAGGCTCTCCATAAGGAAGAGGGGACTGAAAGGGAAATCACTTGGGGAGTCAATCAAGTCCACATGAAAAACTAACACCACAAACTGTTACACAGTTTATGTGACCCCACGTTAGGTTGTTGTGTGTTGTGGTGTGGAATATGTTAGGTCTCCTCTCATTTCCACCCCAACCACCCAGGACAAATAAAATACAACACATGCATGATTCTATTTATCATTAATTATTGTATAGATGTTCTTTCATTCATGAGCAGTGCTGTACCTTCCTGCTTCAGTCTCAGATGTTTCTTGACCAACATTATTTAATATCTTTGAATGATTGTTGAGGATAGTGATACAGTCAGTTAATCATGCACTAGTACTATTACTGTATTTGAAAAATGCAAAAAAATAAAAAAAGTGCGTTCAAATTCATTCAGAAGCATACGTCATTTTTCATTTTTAAGAAAAATGAAAACTCAAACATGTAAGAATGATTGCTTGTAAAAGAATAAAGTATATATGTTTCTTATAATATTAAAAGTTACTTTTACAACTTTCCTTTAAAATTTTACAGCACGGGAAGGTGACGAGCTCAGTGATCCCAGCAGCCCTTTGGACAATATGGTTGGCGCGGAACGAGGTGGTTTTTGCGAACGCCACCTATTATTTCGAGAACCTTTGAAAAAGTTTTAGTCGAAGCGTAGTGGAGTGGGGGAAGGGGGTAGCGGGAGCTTCAGGCATCAGACTGGACGAATTTGCGTTGGGTGTGATAGAGTGGTCCACTAGTGGAGGGAGGGAGACGGCACAGAAGTGGAGTCGAGCCTTTTCTACTCTTCTCAGGAGTGCACCGGTTTTTACGGTGCTCTATTTTGTGTTCTTTATTTGATCTTTTATGCTCCCTTATCTTTGTTTTAGTCGACATTGTTCGTTTTGAAATTATTTAAAATGGAAATGCTCAAATTAACTCAGAAAAAGCTTTCCTTAAAAATTATATATTATTACTGAATAAAGTATATTTTTGCATTTTTCAACTCCAAAAAATAAAAACTTCATTTTTTATTTTTCTTGCATTTTTAAAGTTCAAACTATATATACTTTATTCGACAGTAATATATATAATTTTCAATAAAATCAAACATTTTGAAAGGTGTAAAAGAAACTACAAGAGTGATTTTGTTAGAGATTTTAAGTGAAACCCATATCAATGGACTGGGGAGCCAATTAGCTTGTGATGAGAACTCAGACATGGTTTAATTGGTTGATATATAGTGAGCAACTTTCAATCTATTTAATGTTTTACCAAAAAAAAAAAAAACTTTCACTCTATTTAAGGATTTGTGTCTCTTGTCTTTTCATTACATTTTTAAAAATAAAAAATCCACGCCCTGACCTTAGATTGGCTAGACGGCCACCAAGTCCACTCAATCAGGACAAAAAAAAAAAGATTTTTATTTTATTTTTAAATGATCTCATCTTCTAAAGTAGTGCTAGTATGCACTCCTCATTTTGGATCTTATCTTCTTTATTTTTTTATTAACAAAGAAAAATCTTACTAGATTATTCTATTTTTTTATGATTATTTTTTATTAGGATCCTTTTTTAATTAGGTACAATTAATTAAAAAAAATTATTCAAAACTTTCTGTGATAGTAATCATTGGGTGAAATCAATGACTCATTATAAGAGTTTGCCTAGTTCCATTTTTTTCATATGATTTCAAGGCCGGCCTTGTAAATAAAATTTGTTGTAATAGTTTGATAAATGGTTGCTCAGGAGATTATTAAAAGTTATCTGTGTAACTAGCTATCCATGTGTAGAGAAAGACTTTGCCCGGAGGATACCATGGAAATGGATTTACACAGACTTTTAGAGGTTGAGAGGGTAGTTAAGAAATAAAAAGTTCTTGGAATTATGTGACTCTTATGTCTCAAATGTTCCATGTGTATATGTAGATTTAAACCAAACCACAAAAATATAAGTTTTTCGTGTGTTTTTGTTCTATACTTGATCTGAGATTTGTTGCATGCTTTTGTGCAAGTAATTTTTTGAAGAGAATTGTAGGCCTTTTATACTTTTAGAAAGTTACAATGGTCCGAACTGGGAGATGTACAAAACATGAGATGAGTCACGAGAGGTTTACCACCCTTCCCATAAATACAAAATCAAAAGAGGATCCCCTGCAGCAGGTTTTGCAGAGGAGAAGAAACAAAAAGTACCAAAGTTGTGCTGCTGGACACCCACAGAACATGTGATCAACCTTGAGGGTTTTGTTTAAGCTCCAAATTATTGGTTTCTCACCTCTATTTATTGAGTGCGGGGGATTTCATGCTTAATATTTGATCTCAAAGTCATAATTTTAACTTAATATCAAATGATTGTCTTTCTAAAAAAAACAAAAACAAAACAATCAGTGTCATATGCACTCCTTGTTTATAGACCCCACCCTCATGCAGTCATGTGCCTCCACTGAGATATATGCTTTATTAGTTGAAACATATAATCTCAAATGACTTTTTTTTGTAAGTGTGGTTTCACCGATTCATGAGTGAAACATATATGTGATGCTTGACAAATCCTGACCATTAAATGTGGTAGATTTTCAAATTGTCACCTGAATAAACCTCAAATAAAATTTTATTTGAGGGCTCCAAAGAAATTTTAGGTGGTGAGGGTAGATGCTCCCAAAGATGAAACATCAAATTTAGAGTTTAGAGGGAGGGCATCATGAGATATGTTTTCATGTTTTCTTTACCTTTATTTAGGTGTGTAAACTATCCACGTGTAGAGAAGACTTTGCAGAGGATACCATGGAAATGGATTTGATTTACAGAGAGACTTATAGAGAGATTCAAAGAGAGGTATAAAATGTTCTTGGAATTGTGTCACTCTTATGTCTCAAATGTTCCATGTGTACACGTAGACTTAAACCAAACCACAAAAATCTAAGTTTTTCGTGTGATTTTGTTCTATATTTGATCTGAGATTTGTTGCATGCTTTCGTGGTATTGTGCAACAAGTAATTTTTTAAAGAGAATTGTAGGCCTTTTATACCTTTTGAAAAGTTACAATGGTCTGAACTGGGAGATGTACAAAACATGAGATGAGTCGCAAGAGGTTTGTAACCCTTCCCATAAGTACAAAATCAAAAGAGGAGGCCCTGCAGCAGGTTTTGATGAGGGGGGAGAGGAAGAAACAAAAAGTAAAACCCAAAGTTATTGAGTGTGGGGGAATTCATGTTTAATATTTGATCTTAAAAACCCTAATTTTTTTTAGGGAGGGCTATAGCCACCCTACAAGTTATCCTACCCACCCCATAAAAAAATTAATTTATTTCATATCTAACCCACCCCACGTTCGACATAGATGACGTCTTCTGTATTTAATATTGTTTGACATAGACAATGTCTTATGTGTTTAAAATTGTTCGACATAGACAATGTCTTCTGTGTTTAAGTTGGTTCGACATGGATCATGTCGAAGAGAGACAAAAAATTTCTTATATGTAATCAACGTAATTACTGTTGACAAATTGATATTAAGTTAACTCTTATATTGACAACTTATATTTACTTTGATAATAAAGTGTTAAATATTTGATGTAATCAAATCTTATTGAATTATAATGTTTGTAATACAATCATCAACATGTTTATCTCATTAATATAGAAAATAAAAGTGGGATACGCATTGTTTGTGATTGATATATTATAACCAATGCCCACATATCACTTTGCTTGATTTTGTTCATGAAGGTCAATGATTAGTTCAATACATTTTAGCCCTCCAATGGTTTTGTCGGTTGACGACACCGCAAAAAACAATCGCCGTACACCTAAATGAATATAGGTTATCATATACATGCGTACATTATCATTCATGATCGATATAATCCATGTCGAATCACCTTAAATATAGAAAACATCGTCTATGTCGAACTGAAAATAAAGTTTATGGTTCCTGATCGACATGATCTATGTCGAACAATCTTAAACACAGAAGACATCGTCTATGTCGAACAATTTTAAACACAAAAGACATTGTCTATGTCGAACAATCTTAAACACAGAAGACATCGTCTATGTCGAACTTGTGGGGTGGATTAAATATGAAATAAATTAATTTTTTATGGGGTGGGTATTTTATTTATTTGGGATTTTTAAGGATTAGATTAGGATAACGTGTGAGGTGACTCTAGCCGCCCTTTCTTTTAACCTCCATCAAATGATTGTTTTTCTAAATTACAAAAAAAAAAAAAAAATCTATCTGCACTCCTTGTTTGTAGACCCCACCCCCATACTCATGTAGTCACGACATATGTTTTATTATTGAGACATGTAATCTTTTACTTTTTTCATAAGTAGATTTCACCTGATTCATGAGTGGAACATATATGTGGTGCCTCAAAAATCCTCACCATTTGATAGGATAGATTTTCAGTCCATCACCTGAATAAACCTCAAAATACTTCTCACTATTACCATTGTTTATTTAGGTGAATGTGATAATATATGTGACCTCAATAAAATCATATCACCCAAATACTAACAAAAAAATCACATCCTGACCATTAGTGAGATTAAAATTTTAGGTGGTGGGGGTAGATGCTCCCAAAGATGAAAAATCAAATTTAGAGGTTGGAGGGCATCATGAGATATATTTCTTTCCCTTTATTTAGATGTGTAATGTGCTGATATTTATGCTTGATTACTCAAATGTATGTTTTTGTATTATCAGTTTCAAAATTATTCTGAAAATTATAATGTGTGATAACAAAGTAAATACTCTTTAACTAATGAGTAACTAGTAGAATATTTTTAAGGCATGGAAAAAAATCCAATAGACCAGTGTGTTCTTGAATTTGTGTGTGTTTATTTAATATATACTTGATTAAAATTCTTGTATGCCTTTTGCATGTGCTCAAACTTTGTTGTTAACTCATTATTTTGTAGGAATCAAATGCATTTATATTACTTTTTACTTTTGACCAGTTTTTATTTGAGTTTTTTTTATTACTTATTCTTTTTGAAATCTCTTTATAAATCTTCCTAAAGTCTCTGCCCCCACTAAACTGAAATCTGGCTATACCACTGCACTGAAACAAATCAATCTATGCACACAACAAACAGTAACATTTTTAATGTGTTATGTGAATATACAAGGGACATGGTCCCCTATCAAATTGCACTAGGTAATTAACTATTAATTATGTGTGTGTGTTATGTGAATATAAAGATGGTCCCCTATCAAATTGCACTAGGTAATTAACTATTAATTATTTACCACATGTCACGTTAGATAACTCCATACTTCATAGTTTATACATAAAGTATGTCCACTTGTTAAATTTAATTAAAGCTCTATGTGCACATTTCATGGTCTAGACACTACTCATTCCCACGCGTAGAAAAGACATGAGAGCACCAAAGAAAAAAACAAATGTGTCAATTACACTACTCAAACTTTTACAAAAGCAGACGATCATTTTTATTTAGGATAATTCCGTATGTTTTAAAAAAATTTAAAAAATAATATACATTATCTGATGAGTTATATAGGTATATATTTTTATTTAAAAAATAAAGCATACTTCAATGAATTGTATGAGTGCATTTATATAAAAAATGTGTAAAATTTTAATAAACCATGTATCTCGTTCATATGAATACATGTTCCGTTGAATTTTTTTCGGATGTATATATGATTGGAATGGGGGTTGAAAAAAATAGTGTAACAATACTCTTTTATATAATACTAAACTTTTTTTCTCTGGTGTGACGTAGAGTTATTTGTCTCTAAATGGCTATAGTAAAATAGATAACAGCCAATACAGAATAAACAAATGTTCTTCGGAAAACATAGTGATTTTTTTTATATTCACCTTGAATAAAATGAAGATAAATGAGAGGTAAGAGATAGATAAAAGTTTATCATTTTTTAAATGACAACTATATTTCGGGATAAATTATTTGTGTTTGAGAATAAATGTGTGAGGTGCGTGTAATATGATAGATATGACATGTTTTAGAATGTATGTGGAAGTGTAGGTGAGATGGTTTTTTTAAATGACATAGAATTTTTATCATTTGACATAAATAAATTATAATAAACAATTTTAACATCTAAAATAATTATCAGACTTTATCTTAACTTATCTTGACATATCTACCCATTCTCCCAAATCAAACGGCTTCTGTAATTTGCAATTTCATCACAAACCTCAACGACGACAACAATAATAAATTGGTTATTTGATACAAATGTTTCTATTAGACGAAAATGTAGACAAGTTACAATTGGTTTTTTTTTTATTGATTTTTTTCTTGATTAAATATTCCCCTATTAATAGGCGACAAAACTCGAACCAAAATCCTCTTATTAAAGAGGGGGTACATCTCTCATCCTATCAAAAAGAGGTTCGGTTACAATTGGTATATGAGGTTGATTAAATTTCTAAAAAAAATTTGTACATGTGATTTTTCTTGCAAAACAAGATTTTTTTCATTTCATCAACTCTAGATGGCCTCTAGATGCCTCATATATGCAAAACAAGACTTTTTCATTTCATGTGATTTTTTCATCAAAAAAAAAAAAAAAAAACTCTAGATGCCTCTTTTGCCCCCACACGCTTAGTGTGGTGAGAGGGACACCCTCCTCTTGTGGGATGTTAGTCCTTCCTGGCGTAGGACGAGAAAAAAAAATGATTTAGTCATCTAGACTAGTTACCACAGCTCACTGGGCTGATTGTTAAAGGGCCTAGTATCCCGTTTCTCTCTGCTCTAGATATATAACCTTTCCGGCATGAGGTGTTTTTGCATCCCATAAATATAACTTTTATGATAGTTGTATGCAACAAAATTTTACAGAATAAATCTTCTAAATTTACATAAGTTTCCATTAAAATTTACAAAGATGTCATTGATTAGGTTCTTTCCTTTTTCGCATGCACACAATGGCGCATGCCATACACTAATTCTGGATGTAATATTTTATCGACCAAATTAAACAAAATGTTGGTCAATATCCACCACTCAAGGCAAATCATAGGCAATTCTTTATTCCCCAAAAATTAATAATATAATGAAAAATTATGCTATATTTTTTTTATAGTGGACTAATAAAATATAGTCTTTTATATATATATATAAAAGTTATAAGCTCATATCAACCGAATGCATGTATGTTTACGTTTTTATGATAGAGTATACATATTATGTTAGACAATTTTATTGGCTAGACAGATAAACTTAAATATTCTCAGATGTTGGGCAACATGTATGTGACGCCATGGCTGACTTACATGTGTGTGACGCCATGGCTGACTTAAGTTACATTTAATACACTTCTGAATAAATTCAAAAAAAATATTTGTTTTCACGGAATTAGGTGTGTGCTATGTCAGAATATGTGAAAAATTTGATGCCAGTATTCAACATCCCATCAGAATTGTATTATTTCATTGGTATAAAGAGGTTTTCACATTTTATTATGTTATCTAACAAGAATAATTAAAACACAATCAAACAAATAAATAATTTATCACAAGAATGATTATAACTTATATGAGATTAAGTATAACAAGATACTTTAAAATAAATTCAATCCCCACAAAATTAATTTCCACATCAAATGTTCTTGATATTAGTATGAACAAATGTGAAAGGGATCATCCCTTGCATCCACTTTTTTACTTTCAACCTCAACCAGTGAAAAAAAAATATATGTTTTCCCACCTATTATTGATTGTTTGTAAAGGCTAGAAAGATATTTCAGGCTAACATAAGCAGCACGTGTAAAATGATTCAATGAATCATCAATCACAATAATTTAAAGGCAACCCGTTTTCCCACGAAAAAAAACAAAACAAAACTGCAGCTTAATTAAGAGCTGTAAACATATTTTTGTAAATAAATCTCAAACTCGTAGCTTTAACCACCAATCAATAACACATATTCCCTATGCCGACATGGAAATCCACTTTCTTTGTTTTCATTAGTCCATTCTGGATATACCCACTCCACTAAATTATGCTTTCACACATGAGAATCAGATTCCATGAATTTAACTCTTCCACCAATTCCATTTCCTCAGAATCAATCTCAATCATTGTACCATATTGTTTCCTTGGACTATGTATGTGATTAAGATGGAGACTTGAAATTTCCACTACAAAACATCTTTAGATACATTGGCAATCTGTTACTATTGTCCAGTGTCCACTTCTAGGAACCTAGTCTACATTAAAATTTTGGTTTTTAGGTAAGGTCGTTGTACAAACATTTATTATATTTGATAAACTAACTAATACAAATAATTGTAAAATACGCACAACTACTTAAATTTCTGTTGGAGATTGTGAGACTCTGATTGAGTGGGACTATAGTGTGAGACTTCTTGTGTGTTTTTGCTTCCTAAGTAAATGTATAAAATGCAAAGATTCACATATACAGCATTGCAGCATTATGGATGGACATGCATTCTATCAGGTGGAGGGGAACTCATTCTCTTGGCACATTTGATCTCTTACAAACGAAAAGACACAGATGGAGCGGGTGGCGGCGATGAGGCCAAGCCTCGGTGCTGCCGACACGCTCTTTTGGAGAGCAAAAGCAAGCAGACCTCCCATCTCTGAGAAATATAGGCAAATTTGGAAACCAAAGATTCCCTTAAAGATTAAGGTCTTTCTTTGGTTTCTTTACCAAGAGAGGCATTTGACAACCACTTGCATCCTATGTTTGGCAGAACTGGACACCATTCAACACCTATTCTTTCCCGCAAGAGCGTGGGCAATTTGATGGACCCGCAATGAAGCTATCTTTCAAGGTACAACATGCGGGATTCTCCTAATTGAGAGGAGACTAGTCATCGAGAAGTGAGGATGGGAGTTGGAAGCCAACGATCCAACCAAACTTGGATATCTCTTCTAGACGAGGGATCGTTCAATATTTTTTTTTTTTTTACTTTTTCATTTTTCTCTGTTTCCTCTTACCCCCATTCAGATTTGTACTAGGTTATTCGTAATGAAAACATGGTAACATTATCTTAAAAAAATAAAATTAAATGCATAAAATGCAAAGTTTCACACAGGTAGAATTTTGAATTTCAGAACAAATACTAAGGAGCAATTTGATAACTCTAATTATCCAATGAAGTATATAATTTTCAAAAATGAAAGTCCACCAGGACTACAGAGGTTGTCCCTAGACTTATCCTTGCTTTTTGTTATTGCCCATTAATTAAATAATGGGTCTGCTCATGTTATTTAGAGAATCCATTTATCAATATACATGTTTTGTATCATGCTCAACCATAACACATACACACTGTATATTACCAAAAACATATTAAAAAAAAACAATTGCAAGTTTGTATGCATTGTTGGCATAAATATACATTGGATTGCAGTGTAATTCATGAATGATTACATTGGATTGAGTAAGATAACTCATGAATAATTCAGTTTGATTCATGGAATATTAAGCTCAACTATTAATCATTCAATTCAATTTATGGTTGATATAAATAAGCTCAATAAATACAATGTCCATTTTAGTTCAATTTAATTTGGTGTAACGAAATATAACTAGGAATTTTCACATACAACATCATCATAACAAGAATGATAAAATTCAGGCAGTAAAACATAACAAAAGTTTAGAATTTCTAGTACAACATAAAAATTGTTCTAGCTAAAAAAAACATGACCAGTCCAAAAAGAGTTAAGAGAGGGTGTAAACTAATTTAGCAAACTGGATATGTAATTTTACCTTGACTTTCCACACTTTTCACTGCCTGCTTTTCTTCATACTGCAATTAGGGCATTTGTACTGCTTTATGCTCTCAGCTTTTGCTGGCGTAATCTTAACGCACTTCCCATGGAACCACCTTTCACATATGTCACAAGCAATCCAAAACTCTTCGGCGCTGTAACTGCCTCCGCAAGTCCCACAGAGGGTATCACTGTGCTCATCCTCATCTTCTCCGTATCCCTCATCTACGTGCTTTGAATTGCTTTTCACCTGTCCATCGCTTGATCGCTATGGAGAGAAACACAGAATATTATTAGATGCAAAGTTTAAAGAGTAACATTAGATGAAAGACTTATTTTCAAAATAATGTCTCACCTTTGTTGACACTTTCGATTTACTTCCAATGTCCAGCATGGGCTTGTCTTTCACGGGAGTCTTTCGGGTGACTACTTCATAAACAGTAGGCAGTTCATTAATCATGCCAAATAGGCGCTTCCTGTAGAGTGGAAAATGTGATATCTAATGTGAAATCTCAATAAACTTCTTGCAATTCCAACAATAGTAGTTAGAGAAGCAGCAGATTGGTTGATTGATCATGAATACATATATGATGACATTGATAAGGTGAAGAGGAGCCAGTCCTAATTTTCCCTCGCTCTTTTCTTCTTCTTTTTTTCTTTTTTCTTTTTTCTTTTCTTTCTTTCTTTGTCTTTTTTTTTTGGGATGTCCATCCAATTTCCAATATAATGGGGGAGAGAACCTGACACACAAAAACAATGCACAAAACACCACTCCTTTACAACAAGGTAACAAAGATTTCATTCCCCTCCCTGGCTACAAGCCTACAACATACATAAGGGTACATTTCATCATTTATAACAAAATAAGGACATGTCCCAATGCTACATAGCTCAATATTATTGCCCCAGAAAATGTATTTTCCCCCTTGCCCTTAAGAAATCAAAAATATATTCTCAAGGATTTTCACATCACATGCTGCTCTGTTAAAACCCTCCCCATTACTCCACAAAAATCTCAATCATTCTGCATGCAGGATCATTTGACTGGAGTACCCCTCCTGTTGCCCATTTTATTGTGCATGAAAAAATTCCCACATCTGCCGAAATGGGATTATAGTAGGAGCTCGGTGTTCCGGTTATATATGGTATGGAGGCAAGTAGGCAACCATTTAGAATATAGAATCATTGTTTCTCCATGTTTAGAGGTTTAAGGATAAAGTTTAGTATCAGCTGTATTCCTGATGGTATAAGTTCAATTTACTTGTGTAGCTGGTTTCTAGGAAAACACTGAAAGATGATAAGAAATTAATGTTGTTCTTGTATATACCCAAATGGGCCTAATTGTTAAGGCAGTGGATAGAGTACTGAATTTTGTAGGTTAACACTATGTTGTGTATCTCTAACCAAGTGCTCTTCATTTCCCTATTCTCTGCCACTTTGTCTTCTTCCTCCTATCGGCTTTCAAAAAACATCTTACTTTCCCTTTTGTCAGAATTTTTCATCCAATGCTTTTCCTCTACATAATACTCTCAGGCTTTCATCACTTTCATCCTTGAGAAGTCCAAAAAATTGAGAGTTGCCCAACTGTGTGTCACCAGCAGTATCAACATAGCACTCTGGCAAGTGGACTGGACCAGCATTATAACATAGTATCCCTGATCATTTTCGTATAGTTTCACGGAAAATTCCTATCCCTGATCATTTTCATACTTTTATCTCTCTTATATAAACTTGTTCAGAACTTCTGCTCAATTCACTTGAGATTTTTTGCCATCTGAAGATGATTGATCCACATATTCCCCATATTTTACCTCAGCAGGACTCCTATCTGTCTCCTTGGTTTATCTCCTATGAATCCTACTGAGTCCACTGATCGGTCCCAGAATACATTCATGTCTGACAATTAACTTTCCTAGTTTTATACATCACCTACTTTGACTTTATTTCATTAAAAAAATAATAATAATACCAACCTTGACAACCTTAACTTAAACCAGCCTTGGTGCATCCTATACAGATTTTTCAATTTCAGATGCAATGATTCAATCACACAACATACCAAATGCACAAACCTTCAAATCATCCAACAAGTTTTAGACCCTGCTGAAAATATCATCCATCTCACCACTTATTTTATAATAGGTACTGCTTGCAATTCAGAGAAAATTGTTAGTTCTGCCTAAACTTCATTCCCTTTGAAGCCTTTATTCCATATAGTTCTCAATCTCCCTCTAAAGGTTCTATTCCATACAGTCGATCTTAGTGTCTAAATCTTTCCACATATTCCAATTGGTGTATATCCATTTTTTTGGCATTTAAATCCCTTGCCCCGTCCCCCAAAATCAGCACATAGCGGGATACATCACTGGTAGATGGATATTACATTCAACACATCAGTTCTACCTCCCTGCATTCTTTTTTTTTTTTTTTGAGAGAGAGAGAGAGAGGAGCAAATTTATTAGAAAATGCCCTGAACAAGGAAGGAGATGAGGGATCACCATACAAAATTTAGTTAAATAGAAATTAAAAAGGAAAATGAAGGGGAAACCCTTCAAGCATCGCCTCCGATTCGTCACCTCCCGAACCTATGGTTTCACATAATTGATGATGATGGAAATAGTGGCTCATGTGTTCTCCAATTAAAATATCTTTATTGGAATACACCTTCATTATGAGTGAGCCAAAAACTCCAACATACTTGAGAACCTGCCTCCCTGCATTCTTAAATCACTTTAACCAACAAACAAGAGGTTTAAAGACAGATTGGCAAGGAATGAAGGCAGTCTCAAAAAAAAAATTACATTGAAAATATTTGGACGGCCATTAAGGGGCTACTTCGAGTTTGGGTATATGTTCATATTGGAGAGAGCTTCATCTACTCTCATGTAAGGACTAAGTGGAAAGGGCCATATATGTAATCAACTGACCTCTCTTTTTTCCCTTTTCCTCAGCTCTGTGTTTTGTTTTTATTTTCACTTTTGTCTCACAGATGTCTTTTTTCAGAGATCCATCATCTCCATTTTGTTTGAGGAGTGACATTTTCTTAATAGAAAGCTTCAATCTTAATTCTCCAAAAAAACAGATTGGCGGGAAGCAAGTAAATTCATGAAAATAAAGATAATTCACAAATACAGAAACAGTTCCCATGGAAAAATATTCCCCTCCAAATGCGTGGATCCATAACAAATTTTCTAGGGAAGCACAGTCCAAAACCTCCAATCTGGAGCAAGTCATGTTGGAGGAACACCGGTTTGGTATTTATATCAGACCAGCATATGTTTTAGGGAAAAATCCATGTAACCCCCTGTAAACTGACTGAAATCTATATAACCCCCTGACTTTTTTTAAAATCCATGTAACCCCTGAAAACACCTAGTAAATCCAAATTACCCCCTCTGAATAAAATTTACGTTCATAGATGATAAATATTTTGTAAATATTATATTTGGTTAACCCTGGTAGAAAATACAGTATACCAAAAAAATCCCACAATGTATTAAAAATGTGAAAAATCTTCTATAAATGACGATTTTGCCCCCTGGATAAGATTTTATAATAAATCCAGAGAGGGTAAAATCATTATTTTTGTAAGATTTTTCATATCTTTAACACATTGTAATTGTTTTTTTAGTATATTGTGTTTTTAGTCAGGGCTAACCAAATGAAACATTCACAAAATATTCATCATCTATTAACGAAAATTTTATTCAGGTGATAATTTGGATTTACTAAGTGTTTTCAGGGGGTTATATGGATTTTAAGAAAAGTCAGGGTGTTATATGGATTTCAGTCAGATTTAAGGGGGTTGTATGGATTTTTCCCAATTTTTTAATTCAACATATTATGCTTTAAGTTTCAAGCACAAAGAGTTAGAGATTCTCAAGCATACAAAAGTTTGATTTTATTAGTAATTAAAAAGGGCCTAGATGTGCAGAGATGCCACTACAAGTTGGGGAAAGGACACGGGGAAAAGATCTGTATGTTTTTCGTAGTCAACAAGACCTACGCGACATGAGAGAGTACATGTGATGCATGAAGGGTGAACAAAAAGGAAAGAACATCACTTAGAGTGGTCCGCATATAGGGCAGACCCCAACTGCAAACAGCTAGACGAGATCATAAGCAAACTCTTGAAATGGCCACACACAAAAAATATTTGTGAAGTACCCCCACAATTTTTTTAATCAAGTACATATACAAAATGTGAGACAGGGGACCCTCCCTGGATGGGGGCCCTACACAACCGCCTAGGGTCAGGATCAGATGATCGATCATGCCTGAGGATGCTAGGAGGTGAGAGGCACTAACCCAGGACTTCATAACACTTCACCATATAAAATTTCTGGTTAGGGGCTACTGACCACAGATGCTACTATGCAACAACATGCATTCGGAGCTTGACATGGGCAAGAGGCATTAATTTTGCTAAGCAGGTCTAACACAAACCCTTGTCAACAAGCTTTTCCAGAGAAGTTGAATATGATTAAAACTTATCCGGAAACTTATCGAGTAAAGATCAAAGAAACCATTCACCATGTCCACAACTCACTAGGTATATGTGCTGTTATCCAACACCTCTCTTATGGGGTGTTCCAATCTACGGGGTGCCTTAGGGAAAAGTGAAAACATTCAACATCAACAACTTTAGCTCTGTTTTTCTTCAAAATAATAATAACAAAAAAAAACACTTGAGCTATGCTTCATACATCATATCAACAATTTTCTAGTAACATTATTCTACATTTCTACTTTCACTTTGTCTAGTACACCAAACTTCTCTAGCACATTTGAACTAAGCTATTACAGAATCCACGAAGGAAAAAAATCATTATCAACATAACAAATGAGAACCCAAATTTATCAGCTACTGTAAATTTTTAAGGCTCCTTTTTACAGTGGTATCTTGATCATGATATAAAGCCAAAATGATATTCTAATACCAAACAGAGATGTGGGTATATCTATCTTACTAGAAACATTTTTTTTACCATCAAACAGTGGTTTAACTAATCCACCTGAGACAGAAAGTATCACTAACTAGTGAATACTTTTACATAAACTATTAATCAAAAATAGGTGAATCTATCACCTTTTATAATACTACACATTTCACTTAGGGTAAAATTCGTATGTTAAAAAACAATGTGCAGTCCAAAGATAAAAATGGGCTAATTTCATGAGTATTATAATACCATGCATTGTGATATACCAAGTCAAAAATTTAGCCCACTACAAAAGGGGTCCTTAATTTTCTACCAATTTCCCAGAGTAGACATGTAGTACAACCTTAGAACAACACCTTTTTATCCAAAAAAAAAGGAAAAAAATGTATGGACCTGTAGACAGACAACTATGAATAAGTAATTTTGACACACTATCAGTATCCAGAATCCATATACTGCCAAGAGCCTAATGATTTAGAAATAGATAAAGCTCTATAATATGATAGCTTAATTTTTTACAGATACAAATTGAAATTTTAAAATACAAGAAATGCACATGTGACTTCAAACTTCATGTTTATCAGCCAACAGAGTTTTCATTCAACTGATATGCTTGTAAGAAAGACAGCAATGTATTGATATGAAACAAAAGTTCTAAAATATTTCCCATATATGTTCTTTTCACAAATTTTGGTATGATTTATTGGATAGGCGGATAGCCAAAGAATCATTGAAGTATTTTAAATCAGACATGAATGAAGTGTTTTTAGGGTTTTCAATTAATATAACAATATATAATACGGCAAAATCACTCTCAGACACAAAACGTCTCACAAATGCTCACCCATATCCCAACCAGCAGCCATACCAGTGTCATATCCAGATAGTATGCATGTGCCCCTTTACAAGGATCTATGAGATGTAGAATTCCTTTGTTGCATCATATTGAGAATGCCTTCAAAAGGGGGCATTCATAGCCACCTGCCCTTCATTCACCCCAGAAAATTCAGGGTGGGGTGAATGACTAGGGAAAAAGAGATGAAGAGAGGGGGGGGGGGGGGGGGGGGGGGGGGGGGGCGGAGGTGGTGGGTGGTGGGTGGAGGAGTCGGCGGTCGGGGGAGGAGGGCGGCGGTGGGCGGTTTATCAATTGCCAAATATGCACAAAAAATGCTCCTTCAGAAAAGGAAAACATTAAACAGCCACATATGCACTGTGATTTTATCCGAAGAAAAGAAACTAGTTCACAAAGGCATTGTATAATGAAGGATGGATACGCAGAAGCTAGCAGATAGCATAAATGTGATATTCTTCATTCTTGTGCGACATTTACCTTTCACTGTAATGTAAAAACAAACAAAATTGAACTACAGACATTTCAAGAAAGAATCACAACTGTATGAATAAATTATCCTATTGATCTTTAGATTTGCAGCATCTTGATCTATATAAGCCAATGAAATTTGGAACAAACAGATTGTGAAAAGAAGTTATCTAAAGGAATCACTTTCTAGAAACGTTTTGCAATGCACCCCACAGAGGCATCTCTGGCTGAGTGAATGGTGACTCCTATGACTGGGTCAAGACAGCAGTAAGAACCAAATTGGTGGTGTATTGAATTGAAGCTGAGAGACTGGACTTGCTGTAGTGAAACTGATGATGGAATGAAGTAATCCGTTATATGGATGATTTGGAAATAAAGGAATACCCAATTGTGCAAAAGAATAAAAATGTATGTACACAGATTTCTCTATTTGATCTTCAGGTTTATCAAAAGAATGGGCATCAATCTCAAATTTCTTAAGGGAAGGAGTCATCTTACTTAGCAGGGTTGCTGAGTAACCCAGTAATATTACCAAAAATCCTCCTAACTCCTTGTAGTGTTCAATGATTGTCAGGAACCTAGGGAATGGTTGTTACCTAGGTGATTTTCTAGGGTTTTCTTTGTATCTTTTATCATATACGGTCCAAACATCATATATGAAATAAAAACTCAAAAACCTCATAATTGTGGGAAGTCCTACAGTAAAATTAAGTTGAGAATATGATTTTTTTCCAATTCGTTAAAAGACTAGAAGACCAATAAAGCATAATGAAATTAGTCATGATGTATGGCCTATTTCCATTTTTTTTAATGAAAAAAGCAGAAATTCCATATTGTTGAAATATAAAATTCGTAAACATGCCCAATGACAATGTCTGTCCGGATAATGGAAGAAACAGGAAAATGTTGTACTGTGGGCCAATGTCGTATTGATCTTTATCATCATAGAAATCAATCAAATCTAGATTCTGTTTACACTTGAAAAAAAGTTATTATTTCCTCTAATCTGACAAAAAGTAGGAACTCTTAAATCTATAAAAAAAAATTATGATACCAAGTATGAATGATAATTTCTATTTTAAATGGAAATGAGTAAACTTTTTCTATTCTGCACAACTTGGAAGTTGGATGAATATGTATAATTTACAAGGACGGTGATTTTCCTTGGTTCATTTTTAGTTAGTGGATCATTCTGCTCTTGCTATCTTAATGAACCTATGGATTGGAGATTGCAGAAATTCAGTGGAAAGCTCTCAAGAAATCATGAAGAATCTGCTGTTAATCGTTGTTTTCTATTGTGTTCTTGAGATGTCCTTCTGTTCTTCATTGTTAATGTTGTGTGACACCTATTTCATATAGTTCAGGAGGGGTGACTCATCCATTTTTTTGTATGCGTATCTGTTTGGTCAGCTGATTGGTTTATTGTCCAGCTTCATCCTGCTTTCATCTATCCAGGAATATTTATAAGACCAATTTGATAGAGAAATGACCCACTTATGCATGCCTATAAGTACACACCAAGTCACTTCAGTGTTATCAACTAGATAGGATAGAACCATGTGAATTGAGTATATGAAGGATTTTTGTCTCCCATTTCATTGCAGAGGGATATTGTCACTGCGCATGCTTACAGATTTTATATATCTTTAGTACTATGTAGATTGGCTCTACATCTTGACAGATGTCAATGTGTTTTCTCATTGGTATAATCAGGATAGCAATATGGTATAATCAAACAACAGGCATCAAGAGCAATCTCAAGGGGTTTGAATATGAATTTTCCACTCTCACGTCATTGTTGTCCAACCTTTGTCCCAAAAAAGTTTGAGTTGAGTTTGTTTAATCTTACTATAATATATAATTTCATCCCAAACCGCATCACCAAGAGTAATCTCCTAATCGCATTGCACCAATTCATATCCAAATTAAATTGATGATCACATATCAAAACATTCTCCAATCCATTCCAACCCCTTCTAAAACTTCCACACCACACAAGTTCATGAACTTCACAAAAGTCAACTCCACCATAAAACAGTGTCAACAAGTTTAGTATCTAACAAACTCACAGTATGAAATTATTGCAAAAAATTGACATGGTCCAAAGAGAGAGAGGGCCAATTAGACTACCTGTCATTGCGGTTCAAGCGAGCACCGAGGTAAAACGCGACCGACAGCAGCCAAGAATCACTGTGGACAGCAACAAGTGAGAGCCAGTCCTTGCGGTCCATCCCATCCCTGGCGAAGTTGATCCCCAACGCGGGCTCCGGCAGCTCCGGCGGCACCTCCTCCGCCGGCAGCGTCACTTCCCACATGTCGTTCGGGTGTCCATACAAGCACAAGTTCTCCTTCTCTACACCCCCCCCCAAAAAAAAAAAACACACACACACACACATCAAAACAAAACCCTAACACACAAGTTCCCCAAAATCACAGAGATTCGTTACCTGGGTCACAGAGCTCGTAGACTTCGTGGACATCTGAGAAAAAGAGGAGAGAGAAACACGAAGATAGATCAGGTATTGAAAGTTCTTTTAGGGTTTCTATGAGAGAGATGGAGAAAGGGTTACCGTAACAGAGGGCGCGGACGATGCCGGCCCTTCGGCCGCTGTAGTCTCTGAAGATGTCCTCGACGGATTTAGGGTTGGACGGCATCTCCTGATTCATGGCTCACACGGAGAGAGAGAGAGAGAGAGAGAGAGATTCACGGATCCGAAGAGATGGGAGGAGAAGAAGAGTTGGGAAGAGAGGGTGGAGAGTCAAGTGAGCACGAGCTTTACATACAACGGAAGAGAGGTTTGACAGAGAGAGAGTGAGAGAGAGTGGGGGGTCCGGATCCGCTGTTTCCAAGGAAGGAGGAACTACACTCGGAGGATTGCCCAAAATAAATTTTTCCAAAATATCTGATGTGTATTTTTTAATTAATTTAATATGTATTTTTTATAATTTTCTGATCATCTGCTTACTGAAATTCTTTCTCAAACATTTATTCAAATTTTTTTAATAGTTTGAATAAAAGTTTATTTTAATATTACGTATCTCCAATCATTTGCTTAAATTTTTTTAAAAAAATTCTGTTTTCTTGATTATTCACTGATTTAATTTTTAAAAAATTGTTGAAAGATTTTGAGTAAAGTTGACCCTTGGGTATGAACCAATGATAGTTTTCATATATGTTTTTAATTAAGTATATATATCATATATACTGGCATATACTCAATGAATTGGACCCACTTATAAAACAAGTGAAAAATCAGATGTTGGATTGTATGTGAATATTCGAATAGAATTGTGTGTGACAATGATACGTTGTCTTATGACATTTGCTAACATGACGTGGCGTGGCGTGACACAACGTCGATTGGGGATGCTTCTTAGCTGGTGCCATTCGTAGTGAGATGCACGGGAGCATAAATCAGAATCATGACGTGACAGACCTTTTTATTTCATCCGCATGGTTTCGCGAAATAGAGTTATCTTCTATTATTTTTTTGTTATTTCACTCTATCTTTTTTCTTTGCTCTAGCTTGTATTTCAGACTCTCGATGCTTCAAGTGATATATGATCGAGGTAGAAATTGTACTGTCGCCTCTCAAATAAAAAACACTTACAAATTCAAATACATTTGTTCATGTTAATTAAGATAATGTTTAACAATACAATTAGATTATTTTGTTTATCAAGAATCTAATAAAAATATGGGGTGGCAACACGGAGGTGGCAGCGACGTCCAAAGAATGCTTTATGATGGGTTTCAAATTTTGGGTGAGAGAATAACCTCTCCCTTATGAGTGTATCCATTTAAGAACATATATAGATATACATTTGCAAACGATGTTTATCACTTGTAAAAAAATTAAATCGTGGGTGGACTATGCGTGAGACTGTAAACAGGGTGGTATCTAGCATTTTTTTTTTTATATTATCCTACATTATGATATATTTAGGAAAATTTTCATAAATAACCTCCTGAAATCATTTAATTTCATTTTTAACCCTGCCCTGATTTTAATTGTAGAAACTAACCTTGGACCCGATCAACGCTGCCACGTCAGCACTGACTGGATTTTTTATTTTTGGATTTTTTAGGAAGGCGTGTTATATAATACACCTTCTTTATTCCAACAGCACCCCACAAGTTGAATTCGTTTTAAATTTTGAATTTTAGGGAGGCGTATTATATATAACACGCTTCCCGTGTAAACATGTAGGCGTGTTATATATAACACGTCTCCATAAGGGGAGTTTTTTTTTATAATCCAAATACAAATGAGGCGTGTTACGCCTCCTTTGTAAAAGGGGGTGTTGTAAAGGAGCTTTTTTCTATCACAACTTGTGATATCAACTCAGCATGGGACGCATGTGTGGAACTTCATACTCAGGTTGAGCTGCTTCCTCCAAATTAAACTCTTCCTCGGTGTCATCTCCTACAACCCACTGGTCTTTCTCATCTTCTTCCCCTTGTACAGCTTCTTGAGTTTCTAGACGTATGTCATCGAAACCCATATTGCCAATTGGAGATCTAAAAATGTAATCATATGATAATTAGTAGGTATCAATGACAGTTGATACTAATTGAGTAAAATACACCGTTTCCATCCATACAATACTTACAATTGTTGTGCATCAAGACTCTCAAGTAGATTTTCTGGTTCTGCAGTAGTACCAAAATCGTCATCTTGTTGTTTGGTACCATATAAGGACACAAGTCATCCGCATCATATGGCACTGAATATGAGCCCCTTTGTATGATTTCCTCATTCTCTATCCACAATTCGATGCCATGTATATGCTTCGGATATAACTTCATCATCACTTTTACACTCACATCGTCTTCGATGGGATACCCGAGCTCATTCGAGGACACATGTGAGATGCATGGCAATCATCGACAATGTGTGACGACTTGGATCCGTTCTCGTTTATTCAAACATTTTTTGAAGTAAATCAATATAGGTCTTCTTATTTACGATAGTGACTTTTCGAGAACCACCTTCGTATATCAAAGTTTCCCCATGTGAAATGATTTTGCTATCAAATGAGTATATCAAAGATACATCGGATTTTTTTCCCATCTACAAACAAATCACACCATTTCAAATACTATGCATTTATATTTATTTAAAATTTATTTTATTCAATTGCCAAAAAAATTTAGGGCTATACAAGAAAAAAGTAAATAAATAATACAAATAATTTCAATAAACAAACCTACACAATGTACAATTTATGTTTGAACTCAAACTATTTTAGTGCAAAAAAATATAACAAACAATTTCAAAAAAATAAATGACAAAAAAAATTACAAGAAAAAAATAACAAAAAAATGACAATAAAAAAATTGAGAAAAAAATTACAAAGGATAACAATGACATGCAAAATAATTTATTTTTAGAGTTACAATTTGTACCTTTCAGATTGGGAGAGCTTCAAAACCCTTTATTGATCTTAAGCCAAGAGAATGAAGTGGGGGATTTGGGTATTTCGGGTGTAAGAGAGAAATGGGGTGAGAGAGATGGGTTTCTCGAGTTGGGTGGCGTTTTTATATATATTTCAAAAAATATATAACACGCCTCTATATTTTTCATAGGAGGCATGCCTCCATTAATACATTGTTTTAAAAAAACAACACCATGTTAGGTGCTGTTTTAATACGGGAGGCGTGTTATCCCTAAAAATTCAATATTTATTCGAATTCATCCTGTGGGGTGCTGTTGGAATAAATGAGGCGTGTTATATATGTATATAGCACGCCTCCCTAAAAAATCCCAAAAATAAAAAGCCCAGTCATCGCAGACGTGGCAGTGCTGACCGGGTTCAGGGTTAGTTTCTGCAATTAAAATCAGGGAGGGGTTAAAAGTGAAATTAAATTATTTTAGGGGGGTTATTTATGAAAATTTCCCATATATTTAAGGTAGCGTTTGAAAACACGTTTGAAAAATAAGATTTTGAATAAAATGGCTTAAATAAACTTTGATTCATAGAAAACGCATTTTTCTGTGTTTTTTAAAAAACAATCTTTTTATACAAAAAAAACTGTAATTTTTTAAATTAAATTTGCTTTCTAAAATGTGTTTGGTAACACGTTTAAAATTTATTTTTAATTAAAAAACAGAATCACCTTCAAACCTTGTTACCACTAGGCCTAACAACGAGTCGGGTCCAGACCCGGACCCGACCCGACGTGGACCCGATTACACGTGTAATATACTCGATCTGATTTGAATCCGATCCGGTGGACCCGAACATACAAACAAGTCGGATCTGGGTCCACCCGCCCCGACTTATTGGACCCGAGACTTGACTGTTTTATTAATATATGCTCATATATTACAAGACTATTAATGTTAGTTGACCCATAATTTTGTTTCTTATTTATCAAATTACAAGTATAAGTTTTAACTCATTTTTGTATTCATAAGTCCATAACCAAGCCTATAAATCATAACCCATAACCAACCAATTCAATCCGTTGATATGCCTTATTAGCTTATTAGCTTTTGAATTTGTATAATTAATTGGTTTGTTGCATGATTTATATTTATTATTTAGGTTAATATGTTAGTGTTTATTGTTTTAAATGTTGTTTAGGTTAATATGTTGTGTTTATTATTTTGAATGTTATATGTAATATTTTTTTATTAACCATATTTGATCGGGTCGGACCCAGGTCTAATGGGTCCGGGTCTACATTTTCAATGACTCACTAGGTCTTGGGTTAGATCTGGACCCGTCAAGTCTTATCACAGGTCCAGGTGGATCCGGATCCGACCCATTGACAGGATTAATTAAACCCCCCCCCTAAAATCTACACTAGCAGTGGTAATCTATATTACTATATAAAAGTCTCTTAAATAAAAAAATTTACCATTTGACATTTTTACCCCTATCAATTCATTCAATCCCATTACAGTCCATTCACACCACTTTAATGACAATCATTTTTTCATTTAACCCCTACATTTCAATTCAATTCCAAGAAAACTCATTTACATCATTTTAATCTTATTTATACCACTTTAATGACAATCATTTTTTCATTTAACCCCTACATTTCAATTCAATTCCAAGAAAACTCATTTACATCATTTTAATCTCATTTATAGTATTTTATAATATAATATATTTTATTATGTAACATATTCATTAACTTATAATTAAAATTGGTTATCATAATATTATTAGGATACTCTTACATTTCTACTCAATTCCATGAAATCCAGTTACAACATTTTAGTTTCATTAATAGTTTATTATAATACATACATTTTATCATGCAACATAATGATTAACTTATAGTTAGATTTGATTATCATAATATTATTAGGGTAAGACATAATATATTATACATTAAAAATATAATTCATAAAAAAAAATATTCCTATTTCATATGCAAAAACATGATATATTAAAAAATGTATCAAATATTAATGTAATTCACATCTATTAGCATTTATTTAATTTACACATATTTGATTAGCATTTACTCTATACTCTTGGATTTCTCTACTCTATTAATGCCCCAAATAATCAATAGTCCATAAGCTCTATCCAACAAAAAAAATATATAATTCACAGTAATTAAAATGCAATCCAATAAAAAAAACAAACGTATAAAATACTGGTAAAAAAAATTACTATAAAAATAGACAAATTCAGATTTGAGCTTTGTGTGAACTCAACAATAGATTTATCCAATAAAAATTCATTCATATCATTGTAATCTCATCCATAATTTATTCATATTTTCATCATATCACGTATGACATTAAAAGTTTAAGTTTCATATTCATAATTTATTCATATACTTATATGATGACTACTATAAATATATCATAAAATAATATTAATAATTTACATCATTTATGACAAAATTACATTCATATGCTAACTTATCCATAAAAAAATTCATTTACATCAATTATGATTAAATTACATTAATATACCGACTAAATTTATATTAATATGTTTATTATTTTATAATCATATTTGAGTATCATAATATTAATAGGATAATAGGATCCTTATAAAATGAAAATATATTCAAAATATAATTAAAAAAATTTCCATTTCCTATGCAAAGAGATGATACATTAAAAAAGATATCAAATATTAATGTAATATCTTTATTATAGATTTCCAAATTATATTATGAAAATTCATCCACCCTCCATTCAATCTCCTCATCATTCGTCCCCTCCATTCAATCCCCTCATTTTCTTCTAGAGACAATGGCTTATGCTCTTCCACAAGCCCTCAAATTTATTTATGCAAATTGAATACCCATTTATTGCCATCCCCATTCATTTGGATAAATGGATCTATCATCGATCTCTTTTTTCTTTTCTCTCTCAAATTTTTTTTAACCTTATGAAAGTGAGTTAATCTTTTGTAAATATGATGCTTATTTTGGAGTTTTATGTTGCAAATAAACTAAATATGTTATTTTTTCATTTGGTTTTTCTTTTTAAAAAAATTAGCATGTATCTACTGTTAAAAGAAAAAAATTCTCAAATAAGATATTTGTTTTGCCTTTAACAGACTGATCTTCGATTCTCTATCCTGATTGGAAGTAGCGCAATAGTGGATTTGGTTTTTTATTCATATATTTTTTGTAATATAATTTCATTATGATATTTTCATCATCATAATAGAGTACCATTTTTTTCTATCTAATCATGAAAATATTATGATGTTCAAATTTAATTGACTGTTTAACCAATTTTAAAAAAAATTTACTATCTGAATTTTTTTTTTCAATTTTGCACTTCATGATACAGGCTGTCTTCAAATTATTAAGTCTCGTGATCTTAAAATATTTTATTTTAAATTTATTACCCATATCAAGTGTTGGTTTTTGCATTCACCATGTCTGAGTTTTAATGATACAGTTTATAATATTATCACTCACCGTCGACCAAAGAACACACGTTTATAGCCTTGTTAATTCAAATTATTGACCTGATTATTTTAAAAAAAATTACCAGTGACCTATAAGTACAACATTTTCATTAACTAAAAATAACATTGATTATTCTACGTACTTCCAAATTACGTTACTGAAAATGCTTTGCCAATAACATTATAGGTTATAAATATGTTAATTTATTAAAATAGAAAATACGACATGACTATCAATTTTCTGAACTGTTTCCAAATAGATGAAAGGGTAACATTACCATATCTAATGAAACATGTCAAGTGAAATTTTCTAAATTTTATTACTCATACCAATTGGTCGTTATCATAATATTATTAGAATACTCTTACATTTCTACTCAATTCCATAAAAATTCATTTACAATATTTTTATTTCTTTCATAATTTATTATTACATACATTTTATCATGTAACATATTGATTAACTTATAATTAGATTTGATTATCATAATATTATCAGGATAAGACATGATATATTATACATTAAAAATATAAATCCTAAAAAAAAATTTATTCCCATTTCATATGCAAAAACATGATACATTAAAAAAGGTATCAAATATTAATGTAATTCACATCTATTAGCATTTATTTAATTCACACATATTTGATTAGCATTTACTCTATTCACTTGGATTTCTCTACTCTATTAACTCCCCAAATAATCAATAGTCCATAAGATTTACCCAACAAAAAAAAATATAATTCACAGTAATTAAAAATGCAATCCAATAAAAAAAAACAAATGCATAAAATGCTGGCACAAAAAATATATATTGCTATAAAAATGGACAAATTCTGATTCGAGCTTTGTGTGAACTCAACAATAGATTTAATCCAACGAAATTCCATTCATATTACTGTAATCTCATCCATAATTTATTTCCTATTTTCATCCTATCAAGCATGACATATAAAAATTTTAAGCTTCACATTTCATCATCCTTATATGATGACTAGATATATTATAAAATAATATTAATAATTTATATCATTTATGATAAAATTGCATTCATATACCGACTTATCTATAAAAAATTCCTTTACATCAATTATTATTAAATGAAAATGTTACATCAATTATGAAAATGTTATTGTAATTAATTTTTTTTACATTAATATTAATCAAAATATATATTACATTTTGTCTATGTGCATCTGCACATACACAACAACTAGTTACATAAAAGTCTCTTAAATAAAAAAAATCTGTCATTTGACCTTTTTACCCCTGTCAATTTATTTAATCACATTACAGTTCATTCACACCACTTTAAACACCACTTTAATGACAATTATTTTTTCATTTAACCCCTTAATTTCTATTCAATTACAAGAAAACTAATTTACATCATTTTAATCATATTTATACCACTTTAATGACAATCATTTTTTTCAATTAACACCTACATTTCGATTCAATTCCAAGAAAACTCATTTACACCATTTTAATCTCATTTATAGTCTTTTATAATACAATACATTTCATTATGTAACATATTCATTAACTTATAATTAAAATTGATTATCATAATATTATTAGGATATTCTTCTCTTAAACCAAAAACTTGCCATTTAACCTTTTTACCCATGTCAATTCATTCAATCCCATTACAGTCCATTCACACCACTTTAAACACCACTTTAATGACAATTATTTTTTCATTTAACCCCTACATTTCTATTCAATTCCAAGAAAACTAATTACATCATTTTAATCATATTTATACCACTTTAATGATAATCATTTTTTTCATTTAACCCCTACATTTCGATCAATTCCAAGAAAACCCATTTACATCATTTTAATCTCATTTATAGTATTTTATAATACAATACATTTCATTATGTAACATATTCATTAACTTATAATTAAATTTGATTATTATAATATTATTAGGATACTCTTACATTTCTACTCAATTCCATTAAATCCATTTACAACATTTTAGTTTCATTCATAGTTTATTATAATACATACATTTTAACATGTAACATATTGATTAATTTATAGGTAGATTTGATTATCATAACATTATTAGGATAAGACATGATAATATACATTAAAAATGCAATTCACAAAAAAAAAATTTCCATTTCATATGCAAAAACATGATATATTAAAAAATAGATATCAAATATTAATGTAATTCACGTCTATTAGCATTTATTTAATTCACACATATTTGAATAGCATTTACTCTATTCTCTTGGATTTCTCTACTCTATTAATGCCTCAAATAATCAATAGTCCATAAACTTTATCCAACAAAAAAATATATAATTCACAGTAGTTAAAAATGCAATTCAATAAAAAAAAACAAACGTATAAAATACTGGTACAGAAAAAATATTGCTATAAAAATGAACAAATTCATATTTGAGCTTTGTGTGAACTCAACAATAGATTTATTCAATTAAAATTCATTCATTTCATTGTAATCTCATCCATAATTTATTCATATTTTTATCATATCACGTATGACATTAAAAGTTTAAGCTTCGTATTTAATTATACTTATATGATGACTACTACAAATATATCATAAAATAATATTAATAATTTACATCATTTATGATAAAATTACATTCATATGCTGACTTATCCATGAAAAATTCAGTTATATCAATTATGATTAAATTACATTAATTTATCGACTAAAATTATATTAATATGTTTATTATTTTATAATCATATTTGAGTATCATAATATTATTAGGATAATAGGATCCTTATAAAATGAAAATATATTCAAAATATAATTCAAAAAAAAAATTCTCATTTCATAAGCAAAGACATACATTAAAAAATATATCAAATATTAATGTAATATCATTATTATAGATTTTCAAATTATATTATGAAAATTTATCCACCCTCCATTCAATCTCCTCATCATTCAATCCCCTCTCCATTCAATCCCTCATCTTCTTCTAAAGACAATAGCTTATGTTCTTCCACAAACCCCCAAATTTATTTATGCAAATTGAATACCCATTTATTGTCATCCCTATTCATTCGGATAAATGGATCTATCATCGATCTCTTTTTTCTTCTCTCTCTCAAATTTGTTTTTAACCTTAAAAAGGTGAGTTAATCTTTTGTAGATATGATGCTTATTTTAGAGTTTTATGTTGCAAATAAACTAAATATGTTATTTTTTCATTTGGTTCCTCTTTTTTAAAAAAATTGACATGTATCTACTATTAAAAGAAAAAAAATCTCAAATAAGATATTTGTTTTGATTTTAACAGACTGGTTTTCGATTCTTTATTCTGATTGGAAGTAGCGCAATAGTAGATCTGGTTTTTATTCATATATCTTTTGTAATATAATTTCATTATGATATTTTCATCATCATAATAGAGTACAGTTTTTTTTCAATCTAATCATGAGAATATTATGATGTCCGAATTTAATTGATTGTTTAACCAATTTTTTAAAAAAAATTTACTATCTGAATTTTTTTTCAATTTTGCTCTTCATGATACAGGATGTGTAGCCATCTTCAAATTATTAAATCTGGTGATCTTAAAATATTTTATTTTAAATTTATTACCCATATCAATTGTTGGTTTTTGCATTCACCATGTTTTAGTTTTAATGATACGGTTTATAATATTATCACTCACCGTCGACCAGAGAACACACGTTTATAGTTTTATTAATTCAAATTGTTGACCTGATTATTTAAAAAATATTACAAGTGGCATATAAGTGCAACATTTTTCATTAACTAAAAACAACATTGATTATTTTACGTACTTTCAAATTACGTTATTGAAAATGCTTTGCCAATAACATTATAGGTTATAGATGTGTTAATTTATTAGAATAGAAAAAATACTACATGACTATCAATTTTCTGAACTGTTTCTAAATAGATGAAAAGGTAACATTACTATATCTAATGAAATATGTCAAATGAAATTTTATAAATTTTATTACTCATATCAATTGGTGGTTATCATAATATTATTAGGATACTCTTACATTTCTACTCAATTCCAAAAAAATCCATTTACAATATTTTAATTTCATTCATAGTTTATTATTATACATACAATTTATCATGTAACATATTGATTAACTTATAATTAGATTTGATTATCATAATATTATTAGGATAAGACATGATATATTATACATTAAAAATATAATTCACAAAAAAATTTACTCATTTCATATGCAAAAACATGATACATTAAAAAAGGTATAAAATATTAATGTAATTCACATTTATTAGCATTTATTTAATTCACACATATTTGATTAGCATTTACTTTATTCACTTGGATTTTTCTACTCTATTAACACCCCCATATAATCAATAGTCCATAAGATTTACCCAACAAAAAATACATAATTCACAATAATTAAAAATGCAATCCAATAAAAAAACAAATGTATAAAATACTGGTACAAAAAAAAAATATTTCTATAAAAATGGACAAATTTCGATTCGAGCTTTGTGTGAACTCTACAATAAATTTAATTCAACAAAAATCCATTCATATTATTGTAATCTCATCCATAATTTATTCATATTTTCATCATATTATGCGTGACATATTAAAATTTTAGCTTCACATTTCATCATACCTATATGATGACTATTATAGATATATCATAAAATAATATTAATAATTTACATCATTTATGATAAAATTACATTCATATACCGTCTTATCCATGTAAAATTCCTTTGCATCAATTATGATTAAATGAAAATGTTACATCGGTTATGAAAATGTTATTGTAACTAAATTTAACATTAATATTAATCAAAACATATATTACATTTTGTATATGTGCATTTGCACATACACAACAACTAATATATTAAAAAAGTATCATGTACAATCTCATTTTATATCATAATTTCAATCCACGTGTGTTTATTTAAAAAATAGCGTTATAGCGTACATTGTCAAACGATTTAATGTTATAATAAATATATATATATTAATAAATTACATGAATTTATTTATAAAATATAAAAGAAATACTTAAGCATATGATGCTGGGTACTATAGATGGTGTAACCCTACATACGACATATCTGTCCCCATAAAAGGGTCCATGAGATTCACATACCCTCTCTCTTCTTTCTCCGGGAGCCTTTTGTGTTGGTGAAAAGAAGTTCGGACGCGGGTTCGGCGGAGAGCAACAGCTCCAGCGGCGGAAGCGGCTCAGATCGGCGGTGGTGAATCCGACATCCTCGACCGCGGCGGGCGGCGTTTGTGGTGGCGGAGGTCCAAGGCGTTGCAGACGAGAGAGAAAGAGAGAGGCCGAGCATGGCGTCGCCCTTCCAGGCGGCGTCTCTGGTGGCCTGTCCCTCCTATCCGAACTCCATCGCTTGGTCCGAAGAGAACCTGATCGCCGTCGCCTCCGGCCACATCGTCACAATACTGGTACAAAAAGCTTTTATCTTTTCTCGTTCTCTCCTCGTTTTCTTCTGTATTCTGAATCCCTCATTGAATTCACCTTTGTTTTGGACGCGTTGCAGAACCCTAATTCTCTTTGTGGCCCTCGGGGACTCGTCAATCTTCTGCCGATCAGGTCTTTCCCTATCGGCGTTGTTAATAGAGAAGGTAAGGCTGTTGAATTCTCTCCATGCTTTTTTTCTTAGGGTTTAGGAAAAATTATATACTGCTGAAATCATAGTAACAAAGTACTCTGAAACTTTTTTGAATGTTCGGAAAAGTTTGAGGATTGGATGCCTGTTGTATTTATCGGTCGAAGGTGTCCATTTAGTTGGGATGATTTATTGCACTTGCAATTTAAAAGCTAATTCTAATTGTCTTGCTGCCTTCACACACAATGTAGAGGTTTTTGTTTACATTTCTCGTAACAATGATCTCAGTACTTCTAGAAAATGAGCGTTGTTACATAGTGTTCTGTTTTCAACTTCAATTCCAGTCTCATATATTTCGTTAGCGTCATACACTCACATTTAACGAGGTATATACCTTGTTAGAAGTTTTTCAAATTTCTATTAATGGATCCATGCAAAACAGTTTAATTATCGTCATGTTTTACTATACTTACCGTATGATTTACGAATGTGCATGTAAAGAGTCCTGCCATGCATGAACTTTTTTACTGACTGAAATTGATTGTTTTCCGTATAATGTTTCTTCTTCATACACACCAAAAAATTGATGCTTTTGTAGATCTTCTCGCCAGTTGTTTGATTCCAACATGCTTGTCGCGTGACACCCGTCCATGTGTTCGATCAATCTCATGGTCACCTATTGGGCTCGCTCCTAATGGGGGGTATGTGATTCTTTGTTTGATACTGAGCTACTTGTTTAATGGGATCATATAGTATATTTTATATATTTTGTTTATTTATATAGAACGTTAGGGTTCTTCAGAGGAGAACTTATTCAAAGTAATTAACAGTTTGATCCCTGTCCAGATGTTTGCTTGCTGTCTGCACTAGGGAAGGACGGGTGAAGATTTACCGTTCCCCCTACCTTGAATTCTCTATCGAATGGGTTGAGGTACGCCTTATGCAGAGATGCTATTCGTGGCTTTGAAATACATCAAGTTTATGTGAGTGGGTCTTTTGCCAGTAGGCAATTGACCAATTGGGACAGTTTTTAGCCATTTTGAGTTCATTCGATTTTCAGTTATCCAGTCCAAAGTTTTTCCTACCACTGTCAAACCTATTTCTATTATTCTAGTTGTGCACTGGTTTTCTATGGTGGCATTGCTTTCATAGAGGAGCGCTAATACACTCAGTCCGTTTTGTAGCTTAGAAGTGGTCCCGTTGGCACCTATACACTGTGATAGTGCAATACAGTGTATACTACATTATTACAGTGTATGAAAATTAAAATATTTTTATTTTTTTAAAATAAAAAATATCCTAGTGTATTTAAATATACATTTTACTTTTTATAACAATATGTACTTCAATAGGCAAATGTATATATTTTTTGAAAAAATAATAACAATGGTAAGGGTTGCGGACGGGGCTGCACACAGGACTAGACATATCATTCTCCTTCATAGGAATGTATGGGGCATTTGCTAAATTAGCTAGCATTCAATTTTTTTATTTTGATGGGGGAAGGTTTTTATTTTTTATATTCTATTATTATTTTTGGTTTTGTGTGTTGGCGAACTGAAGTGGGAAAGCAGAGTATGATTGGTAGTGTCCTTTTTGTCTTGCATGATTGCAATATTGAAATTTCTGAATTTCACATTGATATATGCCGCCTTTGATGGGTCATTTCCTTGAACTGTAGTCATCTGTGAAAAGAACCTGTGGAAACATGTTTGGCAAAACAAACGTGTCAATGCAAATTTAAACAACTTAAACACACAATGTGCTATTCTAAGTCTCTATTTGTACTGAACACTAGGTAATTGCATTGTACTATGTCATCATTGCACCAAAAGATTCAAGCTCACTGTTATACCATTGACCATTTCTGTTTTTTGTATTAGAGCCCATCCGATATGGATGAGATTCTATACATAATATATTTTCTTAGGATATCATTGTGGCTGGAAAGAAATTGACTTTGTCTATTTCTTTTTCTTTGCCTGTTTAACTTGCAGATTCCATTTCTGAATATTGGAAAAAACCCAATGAAGTTTTTAATCCTCATCGTGTTTTCTTTCTTATGCTTGTCATTATCCTCAATAATTTTTCATTTTGCAGATTTTAGATGTAAGTGATATCCTCTGTAATCACTTACAAACTATCAACTTTGGGGAGCTTGACAGGTCCTGTGCAAGCTTTTCTCAGGTATGCCATCTTATATTGCATCATTTTTTATTAGCATCTTGGGATGTGCTAATCTCTTCTGAGACTATATTGTGCCACTAATAAGTCCTATTTGTCATTTTCCAGCAACATAATGATGCAGCTTGCTAGAACCTGAATACTAGGACCCTTGTTGATAATTTTGTTCTGATTAATTTGTTTAAAACTCTGGTTGCATATTTTCAGGTTCATGAGATAACATCTGAAAAATTCACAAAGAAAAAAACCCGTCTTCAGTCTTCATCTGTGTGTGAATCTGGTGGCAGAGTTTTCAAGAAAATGAAACAGCATGGTGGTCTCCCATTGATAACTCCACAACAATATTCGACTCGTAGTGCGATGCTGTCTTCCCTTGTTGTTTCATGGTCGCCAATTTTGCAAATTCCATATGGGGAGGACCCATATCCGGTCAATTGTCCCTCCATTGATCGCTTTTCTGTGTTAGCTGTTGGAGGGAAGGCTGGTAATCTTTCTCTTTGGAGAATCAATGATCCTCAGTGTTACACTATTGAGCACGACCAGGTTTCTTTGGAGGCGAATCTCATTGGGTTCCTCCAGGCTCATGATTCATGGATCACTGCAATAAGTTGGGGCACATGTGCAGCAACTGATTTGAAGTTTCATTTGATACTGACAACTGGGTGCTCTGATGGCAGGTATGTGAGCTGAACCACTGTATATCCATAGTAGTTTGCTTTGCTTTACTCACATGATATATGTAGGTTATGAGGACATTCTTTTTGAGTATTTTAAATAATGATTCCACTTTTACCTGGTAATTCTTGAAAGGTTAGTTCTGTATGAGGTCAGGGTGGGAATGTTTCTGATGAAGCAGATATGTATGCCAATTTGAAATAATGTCAGTATCTCCGATCCATACCACTCAAGTTTTTTTTTTTGCATGGTTATCTGTATTTTTTTGTTAAATGTTAGGCCATATTACACAAATGAGTTATATTACCTCCTCTTCTAATTGTTTTTCCACAATAAATAAAAATACGTAAAAAATAAGCAACAAGAGCTGCATCAAACAAGACACCACCTGAACATTGAACAATGACTATAAAACGATATATATTCTGCACAAATAATCAGAAATCAAACTAGACCTGGCTTCTGCCACCTGATTTTAGATTGTTGAAAGCAAGGAGTAAAATATTTGTTCAGGAGATGGCTGAATTCATGTGGGCGTCTTATGACAGAATAGAGGGCATTTTAGATATAAGACTCACGGATCTGGATTTATTCAAAATTCTCAATGGAACATGGACTTCATAATTCTGTAACTTCAATATAAGATTTGATTGATCAACACACCCAACTGGGAGGATTGCCCGGGGGGGGGGGGGGGGTTGGCTTGCAAAATCAGACTAAAACAATAATATTTGACCAATAATGGTCCTAGATCATAAATTTATATTTTTGAAAAAAAAAATTGCTTGGTTATTTTTTAATTACGCTCATATAAGTACTAGATTTTTCCAGGATGATCCTGTGTTGATTATTCTTTTTTCTGAACTAACTGAACTTAGTAACTATATTTTGTATACCACCGTTTTCACTGCTACAAAGTAATCAAATCCAGTGGGAATTTTTTTTGCTCAGCCTGAATTGTCATGCGAAGCTTATTCCGCACATGGATTTTTTGAGTTGCTCAATTCTGTGGCTGACATCTCTTTTGGTAAAACATTGAGAACAAATTATTAAAAGTAAGTTTTTATTAAGAACACTTATGTACCTAATTTATTATAACAGTGTCAAGCTCTGGCTTGGAGATGTTGAGGTGTTGATAAAATCTTCTTCAAAGGTTAATGGTGCTTGTTTTTCCTTGCTGAAAGAGGTAAATAATAATTATATCCACTTTTGTTGACTCCATTGACACTATAGTTAGAGAATATTTAACCATGGTTTCTACTAATACATCTCCATACTAAAACAGGTGATAGCCGTTGGTGCTCATCCAATCTCTGCAGTTTCTTTGGCTGTTCCAGAGAAATCTCTGCACAAAATTCTTTTGGCTGTTGGAAAAGGATCTGGTTCACTAGAAGTATGGACCTGCAACACATCGATTAATGATTTTCAGATGGCTGCAGTTTCTGATGCACATGATCAAGTGGTATGTTTGTTATTGGAGCCATCTTTTGCTGTGTCATAATGATGTCAAACATTTTTACTGACATCTCTTTTCATAGGTTACAGGCCTTGCTTGGGCATTTGATGGTCGTTTATTGTATAGTTGTGGCCAGGTATTTAAGTGACAACCTCAAGTGATTGTTTGAGTTTTAGTAATCCTCAATTGTCAGTTAAAATCAGATTGTTTCATTGTCCCTAATATTCATATGCATCAGATTTTTTTTTTCATCTACTTGTGTGATCCTAAATATATCTACACACATCAGTGATTCCTTATATCATTAACTAGAATGTTGTATAACGAATTGGAGGGGAGAAAAAACCCCACATATGCATTGTCTCTATACATCAAGTTCATGGTTTGAATCTGATAGTATACTGATATTTTTTTGGTAAGAGTATATTGTATTTAATCTTGATAATGTACAAGAAATGGTCATACATCAAGGTTAGAGGGGTCACAATATTAAATGAACTAAGATGAGTATTAGCTGAGGCCAATTGCTTATGCCATTGAACAGCTACAAAAACACTTTTTAAAAGCGGAGTTTGAAACATGAGACTTTAAGAATCTCAACATTTCAATCGTGCATCTAAACAAACCCTTAATGATAGGTAATATATAGATTCCAAGATTTAGTTGTTAAGGAACAAAACTTTATGTATATATATATATATATATATATATATATATATATATATAGGGAACTGATACGGTGCGGTCGGTGCGGTCGTGCGGCGTCGACCACGGGCCATCGATCATGGGTCCATCGCGGGTCCATCGCATCAGACGGTCGAGGGCAATTCATCTTGACCGTTGGATGCGATGGACCCGCGATTGGACGACTCACGTCGGATCCGCACGACCGCACGACCCGCATATTATCACTCGCGCATATATATATATTCAAAAAATGTTCATATGGTCCTTATTGCCTTTCTTGCAGTTTTATCCATCACATGTTTCTTGCAATTGAACAATGAAATCGATCTTTTATAATGAAGAACAAGTGATTTGTTTGACCAGTATCTCCATAACTTTTTGATGATAGGATAATTCTTTCCGCAGCTGGATTTTAAATGGAAGAACTCTTTGCGATGTGCCATTTTCTTCAAATGTTTCGAAGCTCAAATTAACAAATGATGTATGACAAACTTCTTTGCAATGTTTCTCATTTTTTGTATATTATCTCCTTTATCATGACAAGTGAAACTTGTTCACAGCTTCCTCAGGCATTTGATTCATGCTTTGGTCTTGTGCTCTCTCCAGGAAACTTAATTGTTGCTGTGGTAAGATGTTGATATGTAGGTTATCGTTTTATTCCCTCAATTATGGCATTTTGCTTTGGTTTTCTTTCTTATCTTCCATTTGTGTAGTTCGTTTTCTGGTTATATATACAGGATTTCTACATGCATTGTTGACTGCATCATGTTCAATGTACAAAGACAATTGCATCAATGCAACTTCTAGTGGAGAGTTTGAAATGACTACTCTCAAGTTTACGCACATAAAAATTGACTCCATGTTTCATCATTGACATCCACATCACCATATGCATTTCATTTCTTTTCTTTTTTTTTTGGCTATCTGATTAGTTTTCCATTGAAATGACTATTAGAACAGTAAATCTAGATCTCAATGTAGAAACCGCTAAAACAATTTGTGAAGCATCAGTTGCCTTTTAAATTATAACTGCCATGGTAAAAATCACAATGGAGTCTATTCATGGAGGTATTGCTCCAATAAAATCTTCTCAAGTAGTCACACTATAATTCACAAGTAACTTTATCTGTACCCGAGAGTTAACTGGTAGCCCATCTGCTGTGTTGGCGATATAGTTATTCAAAGAGTACTCCCAAACCCTGGGTTGTGTAATTAGTTAAAAAACCATGCACCAAATGTCTAGTTCAAAGAGAAATATAGCATGGAAACTGTTATCATGCTAAAAAAATATAGTATATGCCAATAAAAAACTCTTTCTTGGTAATGTTCTATCTTGTTCTTTCAAATTAGTTGATTGCACGTCCTCGCATTTAAATGTTAGGAAGATAAAGAAAAGCTCAAAGAAAATTCTACATAAATTCATCCCAGCGTTTTTGCAACTTTATTAATTTATCACAAGCATCATAATCTGTAAAGGATTCCATTCGAGGGATGTGAAGAAGAATGGATAAAGAGGGTTACATGGTTGGTCCTAATGAATTCTTTATAGGGAGATGAAGAAGAATGGATGAATCACATGGGGACGGTCACGGAGATTAAAAAAATAGGTAAGAGTGTGAAGTTGAATGGATAAATATGACTGGTAATGGTTACCAAGATTATAAAAGAACAAGTGTGATGGTTTGAGCGCAAGGGGAATGGATTGGTCTGATCAAGGAGAATGATTGTCATTGTTATTCTGGTATGGCAATTGAAAAAATGCCTTGTATAAGCCATGTCTCTTTTCTTTTTAAATTTTTTATGGATCTTTTGTTATCGTTGTGTTCTGTGATTTGTGTAATTGTGGCCATGATGAATCATTCTCTTTCTTCTCTTGAATTTATAAACTAGGAATTGATTGACAGAAGTGTAGCATCCTCTTATATTTGGTTAGCATTTTCAGTTGATGCTTTTCCAAAATTTACCTATTGGGTGCTCACTGAACAAGAGGTATTGTTACTATGTTTCTAGGTGCGTGGCTTTGATCCTGATCTCTTGAATCCAATGTATCAAGCCAAGTAAGTCCGTTATCCATTTAATCTTCATGATGAAATTGGGAAATGTCAGCTATAACAACAAAATTTACACTGACAACACTACTGAGGCTCATATTTTCCCATGCATCACATGCAGGGCCCAGAAAGCAGCTGTAGAATTTTTTTGGACTAGTGGGCAGGCTCTAGAAATCCTGTCACACATATACCCGGATTATGATAGTCAAGCTTCCACCAACTTGTCAGGAAAGGATTCAGTGTTCTGGGAACCTAATATTTTATGGTCTCTGAGACAGTATGAACATGTCGATAAGCCTCTTGTCCTTTGGGATGCCATATCAGCATTAAGAGTTCTACAGCAATGTGCACCTAATGATGTGGAACGCCTAGTACTTGAATGGTTTTCAAGTTGGACTTCATGCTCTGGTTCAGGTCTTTCACTTAAAAAGTTTTTAGTCAGTGCCCCGATTTGGTTGTCAAAACTCACTCTTCGTCAACTGCACCTTCTCAACATCATCTGTAGATGTTTAAAGATAACCGAGGTAGAGGAAAATACGCTTAAAGGAAGAGAGAGTGAAATTGGGAGAACGAATGGTGGAAAGCACGATAAATTAAATTTGTGGAATGAACTACTCATTAGAAGTGAAAGAGAAGTCCGGGAGAGGCTGGTTGCTTTTACTTTTAAAGCTTTTTTAGCCCAGGCATCTGTTTCTGTCACAAAATTTCCCATGGGTGAGTTTTGGCCTCTAGTTGGGATAGCACAGATGGAATGCTGGGTATCCATCAACCATGGATTGATTAACAATCAGCTGGAAATTCTTGGATCAGAAGTTGGCAAGCTCAGGAAAAGGTACACACTATTGCTGTCTTTTTTTGGTAAGTATTTATTACAATCTTGTCAGTGATGTCAGTTAATTACACTGTAAAATGTACTACTTGCCATGCATATTCAATCTTCAAATGATATTCAGATCTTCTTGAAATTTAAAATTGGAGTTGAGTGGCATTGAAAGAATTCTCAAGAGAATGGCTTTGGATGCATTATTAGAGGAAAGAAATTGAATAGTTTTTAAAATTTGACTATTGAACCATAGAGATTCCTATAACATTTATTTTCTTGCTGATCTTTCACTTTAACAGTTGGCCACACTTTGTAGAGAAAGAGCTAGATAACCTGAATTGAGTTGTGGTAAAACACCATTCTACTGTGAGAGACAACAAAAGAAGCTTTGTGAAATTTCTCGTTGCAGAACCACAAGGAGAGATTTGCATTTATTATTTCAACAACTACTGAAATTCTCTTGTCAGCCATGCTACCACTCAATCACAACAGATAAATAACATATCCTAAAACCATTTTTATGGATGAGTCAAACGTACTTGTGCCTACAGGCATTTCACACGTATTTCTATTCCAATTTCAATGAAGCACCATGTTTCAACTCATATTTCCCTCGCCCCATTTTTTCAGGCTTTGCACTGCTAGTGAATGCCAAGATGAAGAGAAATGTAGTTTCTGTTCCGCATCAGTTCCATTTGAATCCCCCGAGTTGGCCTACTGTGAAGGAACAGAGCACAATGTCGAGGTTGGTCGAACCCATAAGCTTTCTCGTTGTTCGGTTTCCATGCAGGTCTTGCCAATTACGCCACAATGGTTTTGTGTGTGCTGTCAGAGGTGGTCTGCCAAGCTCTTTCCCGTGGCTTTCTTCACGTCGTCTGGATCTCCATTAGATGTAGAATATGAAGTTGAGCATCGTGCTTTACCGGTACGCTCTAAACCTTTATGTCCCTTTTGTGGGATACTTTTACAAAGATTACAACCTGATTTTTTACTCTCTGCATGGCCAGTGTAAATTATTCCTGTTGATCTTTTCCCATGTTTTAATAGTAATAATAATGTTCTTTTTCACAAAAAAAAGAAGTTAGTTTCATAAAGTGTCAACAACTGACAATTGAGATATATGGTGTGCCTTGATGAAATATAAAAAGTATGATATCAGTGTCATCATCATTAATAATGTTGCACTATATTTCAGTGTGCAAATTGAGTGGGGTGGGATGTTAGGCCTAGGAACCATTTTTTACTTATAAAATTGGATTTTATACCCCCCCCCCCCCCCCCCCCACCCCCCTTTAATTGTTTTCTTCAAACGGTTAAATTTTAATATTGAAAGAAGTTTGGACAACAGATTTTGCAAAGGGGTCTTATCATTAAAACTTATATTTCTTAGCCAAAATTAGCTTCAATAACAATAATTTTAATTATATATTGTTTCTTTTTCCCTTGATCTCTCATAGAGGTGAGAATTTCTAGTGCCATAGTTTCTCATCTTCAAAGATGGAGAAGTGAAGATACACCACCACTCACTTGGTGAGTTGGTTGAGATGCACCTTCCCATTTCGGGAGGTCAGGGTTTCGAGCCTGATATTCCTCTCATGGGATGATTTGTTGGTCTCGAGCCTTGCAGTTATACTCGCCTTTTTTACAAAAAAATGGAAAGAAAAGAAAGAATTTATTTTTAGTACGTGTAAGAAAAAATTTAACGAAGTATATTTGAATATAATAAATGAAATAGTTTTTTTTTTGTCAAATCTTCTCTATCAGTATAAGTTACACTCGAATCTAGGACCTTTCAATGAAAAGGGGTACCTCTATCAATTTGTCGAAAGGGGTGATAACAGATTATTTGAATCTTATCCCAATTAATTTTGATCATATCAATCAATTAAATTTTAAATATTTATTCACTATGAAAAAACAACAGGAAGGGCAAATATTATAACAGGCCTACTAGAGGTGAACACATCCACAAGGGGATTGTTAGGGTTTGAACCCATGACCTGGGGAAGGGTGGTGATACACTGAGTAAGTTGATAACATAAGGGTGGTGATACACTGAGTTATTTTTGCCGACATTCTTGCTATCCAAATCTGTTGTATATGTTCTCTAATATATTGTATAACCTTCGGTCTCCTGATTTTCTCAACACTTCGAGTTTAGTAATGAAATCACGGTAACATTATCCACCTTTTCTATAAAAAAAAAGAAATTGTATATATTAGGTAATGTAAAATACAAAAATATATGTTCAATTCATATACATTTTTTGTGAATGTATATATTTTATTAGATAAATAAATATATGCCTTAAAAATGTTCCAAATATATTACGATCGCATGATTGACTGTTTTCTATAATAAAATGCACAGAGTTTCAGTCCCTACACATAAATGCCAAATCCAAACACTTGAACAAAAAATAATAATAATCACACAAGTGTGTGTGCATGATTTGAAACCATAATTGATTTTATTATTTTTTTCCAGATCTTCCAATCTCAACCTGAAAAAAATAAAGAAAACCAAAGGAAGAGATTTTCCATGTCTGAGAGTCAGGCAGCAGACCTATGCATCTATAAATGATTCGTTATATATTGGCATTATCTGTGCCTACTGATTCCACCATTTAGTGGACATAACAGTTCATCTAACATTATAATAACAGTCCCTTCCCATAATTGTGTTCCCAAAAAAAAAGTGCATATATGCTTTTTGTTGGTCTAAAATGTGACTAGGCTAGGTGTATCAATGCTCAATGGAAAATGGTGCATTCAATCATGTTTTTAGTTTTATTTACAGTTCACATATATTTTGTTTTTTGTTTAAGTTTTATATTTAGCTAATGAAGTGCATTATTTTTATATGCATTAAATGCATGTTTTTTTTACTTTTCTTTTTTGCAATAAAATGTATACTGCGTTAGGCAATTTCATACATTGCATTAGTGACGCGGCGACCGCAAACAAAGCTGCAAAATAGACTAAATGTAACATGCACTTCAGATAGATAGATCGGTTTGGTTGGAGGTCCTTGTTCATGGAAAGGAGTGGTTGGTCAGACAGAGAGAGTTCCATTGCAGGTTTGCAACCAAAAGAAAAGGCAGGGACATTGACAACTTGGCCAACCCAAAAGATACCCTCCAATAAGAGAGAACACTGTGATTGAATATGAATATGCCCTTGGAGATTTTTTTCAATTTAGTGCTTGAAATCTTAGCAAGGTTAAATGTGCTTTACCTACACGCCTGGACTGGGCGACACTAGATAGACCTAGCTAGGGCCCAGATGAGACAGTGGGCAAAGCCCACAAACACACAACAGCCTAATGGCTATTTTCCACTTTTTTTTCCCCTTTTGTGGGTGACAGGAATCGAACCCGACTTGGGGGAGTGTCCATTACCAATACGCCAAGCGTAGGTCAAAGAGTTACAAAATACTTTGAACTTTCCTAAATGTCTTGAAAAATTCAAAGTTCGAATACCTGGTGGCTAGTTCTCATCGGTCAAATATGCTATTGTTCGTCAAACTCTGAATATAATGCATTCCAATCTTGGTATTCATTTAGTTTATAAGATTTATCACATTCTTCATAATTTATAGATTTGCGTCTAATCGTCTTCTTCATTTTCACGCCCCACCATAAAAGTTTTTGCATGTATTCATCACATCAGTATAGGGTTGCTATCCAGCCAGTGGACCCCTGTGCTCGGATTGAACCCAACCCTGATTTTTGGGACCTAAAACTCAGTCCAACCGATGTACAGGCAAATCTAATTCGAGCATGATGTCTCCAAGGGACGGGTTTGGGCCCTGTCCCCTTAGGTCGAACTTTGTCCACGAGTCCACCCAAATGAGCTCAATCGGGTCTCGACCGAAGTCCTTCGAACCTAGGGCTGGACTCGGGCTATGAATTTTTTTGGGGTCTTGGTCCAGACCCGGATAAACCATGCTCGAAAGAGGTCGGACCCGGATCAAACTCAGCCCGAACCCGGCCCGGCCCGGCCCGCCCATGGCCATCTCTAGGTGGGGACATGAAAATAACAGGGGAACTTTCCAAGAAAAGGTTTACCCATCCCCATTAGTGCCAAATCCCCAAGTGAGTGGAAGGTTGAATACTATGTTCAAGGCCACTCAAAACTGAATCTTTCTTTTACTGTGGTATTTTTTTGGCTCTCCATTAGTGAGAGATAGACCATCACTTATTTGGCCAACTTGAGCAACTAGTGCAAGAGGTCCCCCACACTTGGGACAACAGCCCTTCTCACTTGTCTTTCATCTGTCCCTCTCACATCAACCATCTAGAGAGTGATGGTTTCCTGACAATACAATTCTCCTTTAAAAAAATATATCTGAGGAAAATGTTAAGCTATACACATTTCAATTATTTTAAAAGTATATATTGTTTTATTTGATCCATTATGAGCATTAGGGGTATCAAATCTCAAAACATAAATTCTTATTCAATGGCAAGTTTTGCTGATTTATATTCTAATGAATTCGGCAAAAGGTGAAATTCTATATTGAAAAAATACAAAATTTTGTTAAAGACAAATAAAATTCAGAATGCAATAAAATAATTGATATAGACATTCTAAAATGTACATCATATATCAAAATGTCTAATTATCATTACAGTTATTAGACCACTACTTAAATGTTGATAAGAACGTGTCACAATAAATCTCAATAATTTGGTACTTATTCGTGAATAACACGTTTTATTGGTCAAACAGATTTTTAAATAGGCATAAAAACAAATGATTTAATCAAATATGGATTGACCACAAAATTAAATTTCCTTCAATTGATATTTATTTAAATATTTATTTTCTGATATTTATTTAAATAATAATAAAAACTCATTGAATATGTAAAATCCTTTAATTTATAGTTTTTTTTCATTAAATAATTCATTTGCCGCTCGACAATAAACATTACAAACGTGAGTCCTGATTTCAAATATTAAAACTTACCGCAGCTCATCGGTCGCGTATATGGGAGCTGATTACATGCGGTCGTGCGGTCGGTGCGGCCGCGATCACGGGCCGTCGATCACGGGTATATATATACACGTGACCGATGAGGTGCGGTCGGGCGGTCGCGATCGTGGGCCGTCCGATCGCGGGTCCATCGCATCCAACGGTCGACGTGATTCGCACCCGACCGTCCGATGCGATGGATCCGTGATCGACGGCCCGTGATCGCGACCGCACCGACCGCACGACCGCATGTAATCGTATATATATATATATATATATATATATATATATATATATATATATATATATATATATATGGAAAGTGATTCGGTGCGGGAATACGGGAAGCGATCACGGGTCCATTGCATCGGACGGTCGGGTGCAATTCACATCGACCGTTGGATGCGATGGACCCGCGATCGAACGACCGACGTCGCTTCCCGCATTTCCGCACTGAATCACTCGATATATATATATATATATATATATATATATATATATATATATATATATATATATATATATATATATATATATATATATATATATATATATATATATATATATATATAGGGAAATGATACGGTGCGGGACGTGCGGTCGTGCGCGAACGACCACGGGCCGTCGATCACGGGTCCATCGCGGGTCCATCGCATCGGACGGTCGGGGGCGATTCATCTCGACCGTTGGATGCGATGGACCCGCGATCGGACGAACGACGTCGTTCCCGCACGACCGCACGTCCCGCATATTATTACTCACGTATATATATATATAACGGTCGAGATGAATCGCCCCCGACCGTCCGATGCGATGGACCCGCGATGGACCCGTGATCGACGGCCCGTGGTCGTTCGCGCACGACCGCACGTCCCGCACCGTATCATTTCCCTATATATATATATATATATATATATATATATATATAAAGAGGGGTGATTACGTGCGGCGAACGGCGGGTGCGGTAGCGATCACGGGTTCATCGCATCTAACGGTCGGGTGCGATTCACATCGACCGTCGGATGCGATGGACCCGCGATCGAACGGCCCACATCGCGGCCGCACCCGCCGTTCGCCGCACGTAATCACCCGCGTATATATAAAAACCTTTGAAATCAACCTCATTTTATTAAAATGGCACAAGCAAGACATAAAAAACAACAGAATAATAAAAAGGTTTCTGTTAGAATAAAGGAAAAACTTCTTTTTCTTGATATCCTTCTAAATATAGAGGTGATGAGTTGTTGATCATAAATCAAATCATGTCAAATATATCCACCTCAAATGGAATACACTCTGAGCTTGTTGAGTAAAGAAACAAAATTTGGGACCACAGGAGCTTTCATAAATATGTCAGCCACATGAGATGCACTTGGTATATGAGATAGTTGTATTGATGCCTACGTCAAATCATATCAAATATATTCACACAGTTTCAACCATTCAACAAAGTATAAGAGAATGTGACATCACTGGGCACTTATAAAAAGAAAAAAGGAAATCTAAAAGAGAAGTATGAACAGAACAGATTTCAGTCGATCAATATGTGATCTGAATATGTCCCTAATCATCTTGCAATGGTCTAAAAGAAATAATTATGTTTTTATCAGCTCTTTCCAAAGACATCTTCTGATATCATCCTTTCAATTCAGTCTCTTTTTCTACTCTTTAATTATGCTGACTTGTATCTACCAAAAAAATAATTATGCTAACATGTTTCTACCAAAAAATTATTATGCTAATCATTTTTAAAATTAGCTCTTAGAAATTCGTTTAAATTAAAACAAATTCCAATAAAATATGATCAAATACTTAAATAAACAAAGAAATGAATAAGCTTTATAAATAAAATAAAAAATCTAATAATGAAATGAAAACAAATCCCAAAACATAGGACAAAAATGTTTATTTGGAATTTTCATCTTGATTGCCTATACTCAGGGCCAGCCCAGCTCTGTTAAATACCCACTTTAACTTAATGAGTATGGATACATAATTGTGGAGTGAATCTCAAGCACATACATTACATAATAGTGTTATGCATATGTACATTGACAAATAGGAGTTGCTTTCAACATATTCTTCTGGATGCCTTTTGAGTGGGATCCCCACTTCACAATCACTCGAAAGCCAACAGTGCCTCCTTGTCCCCATTAATGAAAAGTCTTGAGCATGACACCTGCATTAGATGCCCCTTTCTTTTCTCAAGCACAATATTTTCCTTCTTTCTTTCTGCCAATCTAAGAGGGATAGAAAGAGAGAAAACCAGACAGGAAGACATCAATCCTGTCTATGTTTCTCTCTTTCTTTTTTCAGTTGTTTTGCTTTTGCATTGCTTTGTTGAGTTTTTTCCAACCCATTAAAAAATACAGGAAAACTATAAGAAAAGGTTGATTTTGCTTACAGCACTTTCACGAGTCCTTTGCGTCTTCAAAAGATCATTTCCAAAACATGCATGGGAAAAGGTCAACATAGAGTATTAAAAAGTTAATACGATAAAATTAAGAACAACCTCACATGAAGCTTCACATGTTTTTTTATTGTGTATATATCATATAGCGAAATATGTATTTTTATATAAATGAAATATGCTCACCGGCACAAAAATATTTAAAAAAATCACATGTTTCACCTCACAATAACAAATTGAATCATTGATAATGATCACTTTTAAAAGTGTCATAAAAAGTATTGAAAAAATGCATTTGCATCTTGATTCTAACATTTGTATAGGTTTGAACCACGTTGCGAATACATTCACTTAGCAGCTTCATCCTCACTCCATGTAGTACTCTAGGGTTTGTAGTTGTTCCAACCCACCATCTTCTCAATGGGCCACCATGGTCATGATGGTATGTTAGATTGATTAAGAATCCAAAAACCCATATGGGTTGAGGATGAGGTAAATGCGTGCGTCATTATTTAAATACACATGTCTACCGAAGAAAAATAACATTTACATATATCTAATTAACAAGGAATTCATTTTCAAAATTTACAATCTTTTTTTTTTCAGATTGAACATCGCACAAAACTTCTTTTTTTTAGCATCACACAAAATATTGTGATGGAAAATCAAATCTGTCATCTCATCTGTCCACAATGTCCTCATCTTCCATTAAGGGCCAAAGTTTGGATATTTGACTTTAGAAAAGAGTATCTTTTCCCTGTTTTAAAAAGTTTTAGACCTACAGAGTATTACAGTGTAAAGAGAACCTTTTTTTTCATTTTAAAGAATAAAGGGATCTTCTATAGTAGAATTTATTTTGTCAATTTATTTTGTCATAATTTGAGCCACCTCAAGTAATTTCAAGGTTCTATCTTCTCCAATCACAAGCAGTAATGAATCAACTGAATTCTCCTAAACCATATAAAGATAGATTTTTACAATCAAACATTAAATGACAAGTAGAATTCTCCAAAACCGTATATTCATTATATATTTTTTGAGTAGAAATCAAAGATCATGCCAATTAACCTATCTTTGCAAATACTGTATATTTGGTTGCTCAATAGGTGATGTGGATAATTATCATAATAATAAAGCAATCAACTTTAGATGGACACAATAATGGAGGGACACATTATGATGTATTCGATTCCATCTACACTAAGCATGCAAATATTTTGGTAGAACACTAAGCATTCAAGTTGCAACTTAACTATTGGAGCTTATAAGTTGTATATACATAACTATTTTATAAAAAAATGACTAATAATCATCAGTACTGCTAAAAAATAGAAAAAAGAATGAGCTTGATATTTTTATGTATATAGGTTTACATAAAAGTAAAATAATTAAGGAACTGAAGAAATCCATCACCTCCACTGGAATAGCTATTTAATTACCACTTATTCCATTACATGTTTTTTTTAGAAAATGTAATCATATTTTATTCCCAAATATTAAGATAGAACATGTCTGGATTGGGGGTGAGAGAATAGAGTAAAAGAAAAAGAAAATTACAACCTCTCGACAAGAGCTACACGCATCCGTCAAAACAAAAGGAGCGGATAAAAAATGCTTCTACCCAAACTCCTGGATCCATGCCACTACACAGTGATATGGAAAACATAATAAGTAATCTAGATGTTAGCAACCCCGCCAATCCATTTGCCTTAGTCTTTAATGCTAAGTAACGTCATTTCCCATAAGTTCTCAAAATATAAAATAAACCCCTTGAAGACTTTCTTTGACCTCCATATTGCCCAAGAGCCCACTGGGATAATTGAGAGCCACACCAACCCTGCTTTACTTCTATCGCTTCTTTGCTTCATGCGTCTCTTCGTCTCCCAAAGTTTTTTGGGTTTGTCTTACATAAATTTTTCATATTTTTATTTATTTTCATTTTTATATATTTTTCATATTTTTAAATATAATACTTTCTCTATTTTAATATTTTATTTATTCTTGTGTTCCTATTTTAATGAAATTTTATATTATTTAAAATAAATCATGTGAAAATATTAAAAGAATAAAAAAATGATGATAATCACAAAAATAAAATTTGTGTCAACAGAATACCTCATTTAGGCTCAAATTGGATTATCAAAGTATAATTATTTAGTTTTTAATGTATATATATAAAGAAAATTTTATTTTTCTCGACTATCATTAATTAGTTTTAATGTATTTAATGTATCTAAATATCTAATGATTTTTAAATTTTGAGGCATTGATGTCTGCCGACATGTGAATCAGAATATTATTACACATAGAATCATAGAGACATACTTCATACTTCTGAGACCATTGTCACATGTGGATCCCATGAGGTTGGAAAGTTCTCTGTCGAATAGTACAATGAAGACAACAAGTTGTTTTTATACATGTCCTTGAAATTAATATTATGATGATAGACATGCATACCAAACATTTACATCCATAGATATTCTTGGGTCTATTTTGTTAGATTTTATATTTTATTGGCATGTTCTCTCACTCCACTTTAAAAACTGATAAACATTGTACACGGGGAATGTTAGGACAACCTTTAATCTATAGTATTTGGTACAACTCTTAAGCATGTTTTAACTAAAGGTATATAATTGGTATTGTTCCAAATTAATATAATTTAGACAAATGTCTACCATTTTATCAAAAAAATAAAATAAAAATAAAGGTATATAATTGTATAAATAAAATATAAATCATTAGCATTATATTCTAGATTAAGATAAAATGAAGACCGTAAAAATGATCGAATCTATTAGCATTCTTATATACAACTAAAATATTTTTTGAGGGTCCTTTTTACATTTATTTGATTAGTATAGAATGAGAACTATAATTGTTCATTTTATTGGTGTGAAGGCCTTGAGGTTCAAAGCATTATATTTCTATGTTCAACTTGAGAAGTGTAACACACACAATATACACCATGAACCCCAAAATGACATTTTTCCACAGTTAATCCAGGTACAGTCACTTGCAGAACCTTGATCATATAAAAACTCCATATAGTGTGGTGTAAATAATCTTTGTTTTTTTGTAAGCTCCCTTCTTGGAAAGCTTAACTATTAAAAAAAAAGTCTACCTTTTAGTTAAAATTTTAATTTACATGTATTTTTTGGCGCAATTACGAAGTATTTTAAGTTTCTAAATTTTTTTGACATATCAAACACAGCTATATTTTTGTCTAGCTACGTTCTTTCATCTCACTTTTTATTGCTTACCTGTGAAATATCATTTGTATATTATGCACGTTGTATAGATTGTTAATTCATATATTGTTATTCATTATCATATCATTTCTGTATATTGTTATGCATTTTATGTGTACTGTTAAATCTTATACATTTTTAATTAATATTCCTTGTACATTGTTAATTGCTACATTTATAGACAACATTGGATGGAAGAACCTAAAAGAAAAAAACTCGTTAACCTGATAGCGTTCTTGTGTTTTGATCATGTTAAAAAAGAGTGAATTGCTCAAATGCCCCTAACCCAACACTGTGATTTTTTTTGTGCCTCTAAACTTTAATTCATTTTTTCTGTACCCCTAAAATGTGGGGTTAATTTCTCAACTATCCTTTCACACATATTTCTGTAAAATATATATATAATTTTTGTAATTAGCTGAACATATTATGTAACTGCACACAATGTTATTGTAAATCAATAACAATTACATGTGCAAAATGCTTCACAAACAAGCATCTCCAGTAGACTTCAGGGTTCGAGTTGATCTTCTCATTAATAAGTTAAAATATGCATAGATAACATACCTCTCAGTCATTCTCCCTGTCAAATAACATGTTTCCTGAGTACTTTTGAGTTTTATATGTTGTCAACACTGCTTTTTTTTTGTAACAGACAAACTTAGGAATCTTTTAATGTCTCGTTCCCCCATCAAATGGCCATGGTATATCTAAAATATTTCCCATATATAGCATAAGTTGTTAACCATAATGTGTAAGATATATACACTAAATTAGTACAAATTTTACATAAATGTGATAACAAATTACATTAAAAAAATGGGGAGAAAGTTGGGAAAAGGTAGATTGGGTAGTGTAAAATGAGGTGGTGCAAACAAAAATAATAAATAAATAAAAAAAATTAGATCAGTACTTGAAATAAAAAAGGTACATCAGCAAGCTCTATTATCAAAAAAAATAAATGAGATGACATGAGAAAGGTGCAACAACTAAAAGGCAGATTATTTTTATTTATATATTATAATAAAGAAAAAATGAAATTAAAACAAAATAATTAAATACACATCAAACGAGTTGTCTCTGCCATGAAACAATGACGATCCCTTTTTATCTGTCGACGTCAGCTCACGCGTCCCTCTCTCTCAACAAAATATCATCGTCTTTTAAAAATAAATGGCGTCACCTAACAAAAGACATGTTCATATCATTCCATAAGCAATATAAGCTAACTTATTCTATAATATATAACTATTTAATATAAAACTTAATAAATTATTTTTTGATTTATTATGTTTTTAATTATTTTCATTAAAGACATAATAATAATTTTTTTATTTTTTAGATAATTTATAAATTATTGGGTATAGATAATTCATAAATAAAAGATGATCTCAAGATCAATTGTATTAACCATAATTTTTCATAAAGTATTGGACTAATCCAAATATTAAAATAGGATTTTTTTACATGTATATCATTGAAAAACATGTTATTTATTTTTTTATCATCATAAATAGTCTATTCATTTGTATATCATTAAATATTTAAAATTATAATTTTTATCATTCTAATTAAATTCTATCAAATTATTTACTAACACGGTTAAAATCATGAGATCTTTGTTATAATTAGTGAATGTGATTGAGTGTAACATATTAAAGATTTCTCCGTCCTCCGCTCATCAACTGATCAACCCTTTTTATAAATTCAAAACAATCCAAATCACATTTTTTTTTAAAAAATATATATTATATGAACTTAGTCCCCGCCACTGGAGACCATCGATGCCGACGCCGGTAACCGTCGCTCGTCAGTGCCTCTCCGCGGACTCCATCCGCGCCCTCGACGACGCCGCCTCCGCCGCCCGCCGCCGCTCCCACTCCCAGACCACCTCCCTCCACTCATCCACTCCCTCCTCCTATCCTCCTCCCTCCTCCTTCGCCACGCCCTCTCCCTCTCCTCCTCCGCCTCCTCCCCCCGCCTCCACTTCAAAGCCCTCCTCCTCTCCTTCTCCGTCTCCCTCGACCGCCTCCCCTCCTCCCCCGCCGCCGCCTCCAATGGCGGCGACTCATCCCCCCCTCCTCCGATCTCCAACTCTCTCATGGCCGCCATAAGCGCTCCCAATCCATCCAGCGCCGCCACCCCGACTCCTCCTCCTCCGTCTCCGCCGTCAGAGTCGACCTCCGCCACCTCACCCTCTCCGTACTCGACGACCCCGTCATCAGCCGCGTCTTCTCCGACGCCGGGTTCCAGAGCTCCGACATCAAGTACGCCATCCTCCGCCCGCCGGGTGGACGACTCCCCCCGATCTTCCTATGTAACCTCGCCGACGAGGCCGAGGGGAGCCGCCGCAGGATCGGGGAGATCCTCGTCGCCGGACGGGGACCGGTCCTCGTCGGCGCTCGCGCCGCGGATTCGGCCCGGGACTTCGCGTCCTGCGTCGGGAGGCGGGCGTGGGAGTCGCTGCCCCGGCGATTGAGGGGATCGGGATCGTCGATGTCTCGGATGGCGGTGGTGATGCTGCGCTTGATGGATTGGTGGAGAATTGGGCGGCGGTGGGTGGGCCCGGGGTGGTTGTGTTTGTGGGTGACTTGAAGGGGTTTCTCGGGGAGGCGGCGGAGGGAGTCGTGGCGGGGCTGACGGGGATGCTGGGGAGGCACCGGGGGAGGGTGTGGTTGATGGGGCACGTCGCGAGTTACGAGACGTATATGAAGTTCTTGTCGAGGTTTCCCTCGGTGAACAAGGATTGGGACCTTCAGCTTCTGCCCATCACTTCTCTGCGCCTCCACAGGTATTGATGGAAGTTATCAGACTATATGCATCTGAATGTTTATATAATGAATATGCATCTTGTCTTCTATGATTCTTATTTTATTTCTTGTTATTTGGCCTTGTTATGCCTAAGTGAATTACATGGGCAGGAAATTTTTGTTTTTTTTAAATACTAAGGAATGTGTTTTTATGTGGAATGAGAGGCTTCTCAGTGTGAGAGTTTGTTTCCTTCTCTTTTTTAGTGTTAAGATTAAGATGTTGTTTAGCTTTATAGGGTGTTTTTAAGTATTAATCTATTTGATTTTTTTTTTATAGCAAGTGGGTAGTGTGGAAATCAGCTGCTATATGAAATCTTCACAAAGGCGTGTTCATTATAATATCGTTAAATTGCTGGATAGTCTTGTTGTTTAGCTTTTCTTTATAAGAAAATCATGAGGACCATGCAATGTTTAATATTGTCGCATATCTTCTTATGTTTGTGAATTCTGCTGTTATTAGGAATCTCAGTCTGTATCATCTGGAATCGTTTTAAGTGAACTGTTTCAACCACCATGTTGTGGAATTTCCTTACAGAGTCCCCCTGCCACTGGGTGTGTTTTATATATTTCTGTAGAAATAATATTTGTTAGAAATTTTTCTATGAGCTCCACAATCATGTTGAGACTGTTGACTTACTTGTGTACATATTTAAATTTCATAAGAGGATACGCTTCAGTTTTTCCCTCCAAAATCTATTTGTAACAGTCATCTTCTGCTAACCACTCAGAAAACTGAATGATGATATTGTTGAGCCTTAAGTATGTGACATCATCAGCAAGAGAATGAGTATTTTGACTGATGTATCAGTTATACTTTGTTCTGCTATCCAAGACATCTCGGTACTTGGTTGATCTCGTCTGACTAGACAGATCTTCAGAAAATATTGCTTTATTGGCTGATATCTGGAAGTCTGATGTCTAATAGAGCAATAAAAAAAATTTAAATACAGTAAAATGTAACAAAGATGACATGCCAACCTAGAAAGCCTGATTTATTGACCAATAGATCTGAACATTAAGTGTACATTGTCTGAACTTTGTTCTCATGTCCCAGAATATACCTTGACAATTGGTCCCTCAGCCCATATTAGCTGAGATGGAAACCATGGATAAGGTATTATTTTATTCCTGTTTGGATTCACGTTTTATGTGGAATCACTTCAAATTACTATTTCCTTCTTATTTGACCATGCCTTTATTCTGTCTGAAAATTTTAACCATCCCACTCATCATACGTCATTATGTTTTTTCTTACATGCAAACAGCTTGACTGAGCCATTTGTACCATCTGGGGGCTTCTCTGAAACAGCATCCGAAATGAAGAGTTCTTTGATCAGTAGATTCAGTACTCATCATTCTTTATTTCGTTGCTTCCTTTGCAATGAGAAATATGAGGAGGAGGCTTCTGCTCTATTGAAGGGATATACTTCAATTGCTAATCAGAACTACATCAGCTATCCATCGCATATTCAAGGGGTGGAAGCAATCAACACATGCAACGGATTGGATGTAGAAAAGGTGTGTTTTTGTGCAAGTTATGTATATATTCGTCATCCCAGTTAGAATTACTATAAAAAATGGGTATAAGGGGAAGTTGTCAATTTGCACCGTTTGTTGCTGCATTGTGTATGTTTATGCTTAACTCACACATCAGCAGGCCTCTATTTTCACTACTGGATGGACATCTTTTCCATCTGTCATGGGTGCACAATCCTGTTTGTCTGGATGTATGTTGCCCATGTCACTACACAAAATATTTAGTCAATTTACAGTCAATATATGTGCAATTAGAAATATCTGGCATAACCAAACATAGTAGTGTACACTTCTGTGATGTGTAGGACTATGAAGCCAATTTCAGGAAAAAATCATGAAGCATCCGATGGTAGATTTTGATCAACTATGTTGAGTATTTTTATTTTGATAGGTAAGCTGTGGGACTAGAACCCAGCTATGAAGAGTATCAAAGTTTATGCTTTCTTTATGCCCTGTGTGAGTGAAATTTCTTTGCCATGTGTTTTGTAAAATTCCTGTTCTATCTCTTCAGTGCAGGTCAAAGAGGATGCCGCAATACTGAATGCTAAAGTTCTGAGTCTGCAAAAGAAGTGGAATGATATTTGCCTGCATTTTCACCGTAGTCCCACGCTTGTTGCTGGTGCGTATCAAGTGGGAGTAGAAGTTTCTCCCCACATTGTTTGTCTTCCCTTTTTTATGGACAAGGGGAGGATTTGTGATCAGATGAACAGGAATGGCAATACATCTCCAAACCAGAATGGACGTGGAATTGTATACTCCTCAACTGTGGATTTGCAGAGGAATTCTTCAGATCGAGACCTGTCATTTCCAGTGGAACTGTCAAAGAATGAACAGATCCAGACAAACGTCAAATCTCACTCACCACCTCTATCTGCTGCTAGCATGCCTGATGATCATGCATCACAGTGTTCTCTGGCTTCTGTGTCGACCGATTTGGTATTGGGGAATGTTCCTGCATCATGTCTGAAGGCTGAGCAAAAACTTAATGTGGCGTGTGGAAATATCTCGATGGCTCTAAATCAATCTTTCTGCACGGCTGCTTATTCTAAATCTGTTGTGGTTAATACACATTTACCTACATCAGCTCACATGAATTTGAATGGCACAGGTGCCCCTGTGTATCAGCAAGTTCCAGGTTATGCTGATATGTTTGGAAAGTTTGATCCGAGTGATTTTAAAGAGCTGTGCAGGAGCCTCATGGGAAAGGTTGGCCGGCAAGACGAAGCTGTATGTACTATTAGCCAGACTGTAGTACGTTGCAGAACAGGAAAGGAAAGGTGTCTTGGAGCTAGCATGAGAGGTGTCATTTGGTTTGGTTTTCTTGGTCCTGACAGGGTAGGAAAGAGGAGGATAGCCACGGCTCTTGCTGAATTAATATTTGGCAGCAAATACAACTTTATTTGTGTGGATTTAAATCTCCAAGAAGGACTTGCACCTCCAAATAAAATATTTGGCTGTCAAGGGATGAATGGGTACGATGTAAAATTCAGAGGGAAGACTATTGTTGATTATATTGCCAGTGAGATAAGCAGGCAACCATTATCAGTTGTCTTCCTTGAAAATGTTGACAAGGCTGATTTGTTGGTCCAGAATAGCTTATATCAGGCCATCAAGACGGGTAAGATCTCAGATTCATATGGAAGAGAAGTCAGCATTAACAATGCAATGTTTATTACAGCAGCAAGAGAAATCAAAAGCAAAGCCTCTTTAACAAGGACCGAATGTGTTAATTTCTCTGAGGAACGCATTCTAGAAGCCGAGGAATGGCAAATGCAGATTTTAGTTGGAAGCAGTTCTGAGACTAGGTGCAGTAGTGCAAATGTGATAATTACTTCAAAAACCGATTTCATAAATGGACAAGGGTCTATATCCTCTTCATTCTCAAATAAAAGGAAGCTAAATAGTGCTTCATTGGATATGTTCAAGCGAGCGCACGTGTCAGCAAACATTTGCCTTGATTTGAATCTTCCCGTAGAAGAGTTGGAAGTGAATGATGCAGATTTTAGCAATGATGATAACGGCTTCTGGCTGAAAGAATTCTTTGATTTGGTGGATGAAACAGTGATCTTCAGTCCTTTTGATTTTGATGCCATTGCAAATAAGATATTGATGCAAATCAGTGAATTGTTTCAAAGTGATTTTGGATCTCAGGCTTTGCTGGAGATTGACTCAAAAGTCATGGATCACATATTAGCAGCGACTTGGCTATCGGATGATACAGAAGCTCCAGATAAGTGGGTCAAGCAAGTTCTTGGCAGTAGCTTCTCAGATGCTCGACAGAGGTACGACATCTCCACAAACACTGTAATGAAGCTTGTCCATAGTGAGGACACCTTCATGGAAGAGCAAGCGATGGGTATACACGTCTTCCAGCAATGATTACATTTAATTAGTAGGTATAGTAATGTTCTGTAACTATATGTAGAATGTAGTATTTAGTGTGTGTAAATGATTGTAGCCTTGTCTATTCTATTTATTTGTGTGTTAGGGTGAAAAAAATGGTCTCTTTTGTCATGTCTCAATAAGTTTGAATCATGTAAATTAATTGGGATTTTGTTTGATGAGTACATTCTGCTTGTAGTCAGAATTGAAGAAAGAATTGTGTTACGCTTGATGGGTCAGAGTTCAACTGGATTCAGAATTTGGTTTGTAAGAAGAATGCATTTTGGAAGTTATAGATGGCTTAAGCTTTGTTACATATAGAGACTCCACCTAGTGTGTGGATATGCAATAGAGGGCATTTAGCCCCAACCCGTTCTTTGGTCACCCCACCCCGTAAATGTAAGGGGGGGAAGGCGGTAGGAGGAGGGGTAGGGCAGTGCCCTCCTCCACTCGCTGCTGCCCTCCTCCGCCACCATCCCGCATAGGGTGGTGTAACCCAAAGTGGGCCTTCATCTGTTTAGAATCAGGCCTACAGAGCTTAAATAGTGCCACGTGTACATGACATGTGGCACTCTTTGAAAACTCCATCTGCAAACTCCCTATTTTTCATCCCATAATTAGAAAGTACAATTGCTAAACAGTAAACATACGAACATTAAAGGCTGCAACTCGGGCGGGTTGGGTTCGGATTGACCCCAACCCGAATCCAATCTGAATTCTAAACTACTCAACCCTAACCCGATCCAACCCGATTTTTAACCTGAATTGGACCAATCCGAACCCAACCCGAAATTAAATAAACCAACTCGACCCAACCCGAATTGGACTAACCCGACCCTAACCCGATTTTCAACCCGAATTAGACCAACTTGACCCAACCCGAATTTCTAACATGATGTGTAAATTACATAAATCAACCCGACTCAACCCGTAAGATTAGCTAAGTTTACCTAAAATTTGAACTCCATATTAGAAGCTACATAGTGAACGGCCATGATTTTTTTAACTATTAATTTACGGGTTCGGGTTGTGAGTGGGGTCAACCCGAATCCAACCCGATTTGTGAGTCAACCCGAATTGGCCAACCCAAACCCGATTTGATCAACCCAATCTATGTGCAAATCGGATTCAACCCGACCCAAGTTGTAGCCCTAAACATTATGCTATAATTTGAATAGAACTGAAGGTGAAAAGGAACACACACTGAAACCATTCATAAATAAAAATCAGTAACACTTGTAAACATCAACTATTTTACACATCTGATCTCAAGCCCCACTATCTGAATTGAATCATCTTACAACCAACACCTCCACCTAAAAAAATCTCTTCTAGCTACCAAGTATTCACAAGTCAGCTTCAAAAAGTTTACAAAAATAAAAGAAAGAAAAGAAGAGTAAACCCGGATATTGACATGGGAAAAAAAATTACAATAAATAACTTCAGAGGTTGTCAATAACTCAGAAGCTCCTTCAGATCTGTCCTATCCTGCATTGAAAGTCCTGTGGGAAACTCAATGATAAACTTGATCCTCAAATTTCCTTTCATCCCGGGAGCTTTAGCGATGGGCATTCCCTCATTAGGAATGACTTTCTCGTAATCTGGGTTGATAATTTCACTCACTGGAACAGCCAAATTCCGGCCATCCAATGTTGTCAAATGTAATGCAAAACCTGTGAGCGCTTTAATGAGAGAGATGCTTCGAGTAACAACTAAATCGTTCCCCTCCTTTTTGAAGATATTATGTGGCGTTTCCTCGATTATGAACACGATGTCTGCAGGTATGGAATTGGGAAGCACATCGCCCTTCTCCAGAAAAGTGATTCTAACGCCTCTTTTCCACCCGGGCTGGATGCGTATCTCTAATATTTCCTGTTCAGTATTCTTTGTCCTATAGAGAACAATACGAAAGGAAATCATTAGTCTTTGCATAATAGTGAATAGTGAGTGATCGACAAAGTATCCGAGATGCATATAAATTGGATATATATACTATGGAATTCAGCTTCTCCACCACACAGAATCTTATGAGAAGTGGAATAGTCAACCAGAAGAAAATAATAAACAAACAAAATTTTCTTTTGGGTGCACGTGCGTGTGTGTTGGTTTTCTTGGGGGGCTCTTTTCTTTGCTGCATCAATTGTTCATGTATTCTGCTTAAACGGGGGGCATACTTTATGAGCTACATACATTATATGAGCCATGTTGATGTGATTTTTTTTTTGTCAGGACAAATCCTCAAATAAAACCAAGAAATGCCGAAAAGGTCCAACTGTTGGACCACCAATTCACTTGGTTCAACCCAATGAAGTCAAAGCAATCATATTATCTAAACATATTTTTATACGATAAACAAAATGGAAAACGAATTAAGTGAAATTCTTGGACAAAACCCCCCCAAAAAAAACACTAAACTTTTATCTCATGGAAAAAATGCACATCCCAAGCTCCAATAACAACATATCATTCTTGCCTGTCATGATCAACAAACATCACATAAAAAAGTCTTATAAATCAATATAAGAACAAAATAACAAAACAATATGATCCACGACTGCACAAAACTTTTCCAGTTTAATTCTGATGGAGTAAAGGTAAAAGCAAATACACTCTAAGAAGGAAAGTTATCTGTTAATTAAATTCAGAGAAAGGCTGATTGATTAAAAGAACAAAGTGAAATGGTTGGAGACCTTTTGGTAATTTACCTCCTCTTACAATATTCATAATATTTCTTCATTATGATGTAAACTCTGCTTGTGCCGTAGTTCCCAATCATCAAAGGCATAAGCTTGTATGTGCATTAAGATTCACTCCCCCAATGGGATGATGTCACGAGGAGGAAGTTAATGGAATTTATAAATGTTAATGCAATCAATGTCAATTCCCAAAAAAAAAAAAAAAAAGAAGAGTGAATCCCAGGAATCTCAGAAACAAAAAAATTGCAATGGAAGTTAAAAGTACTATAAAAAGAAAAGATACAAAAAGAGAGATGAAAAATCTCATAATTTTTTAATCCCTACTGAATTGGTTATCCGAGAACTTGCTCTCTTTTGCAGGTTCCCCGCCTCCTCCACACAAGTTGAAGTCTCTATCAACTGCGGTTGCGTTGATTAAGAGTTGTCACAGTTTGACGTTGTCTGTGAAAAACATGATGAAAAACCTTCTCACCTTTTTAATTTCAAATTCAACGATTGGCATGCAAAGAGGAAGGCTGGGGTTTCCCGTGTCTAATAGAAAATATTTGATTGTTTGAGCCCTTTATTATCGAAGTTGTGGACCTATGATATATTGCATGTATTGATATTCCCTTATATCTATTTGATTGTTTGAGATCTAATATGTTATGTTAGACTTGGGATACAGGGTGTTTAGTTGATGGTCCTTTGGCTAATGGTTGGTCGATTGGAGGACGTCAGCCAAGAGTCGTTTGGCTGATGGTCGTTAAATGGGCCCTTCGGCTAATAGCCCTCGAGTTCACTCTATCGATCTACCTTAGGGTAGAACCGTAGAATCGACTCTTAAGTGTTCTATCAATTGACTTTAGTTGTTGATCAGGTTTCCTTCACCTGACTAGCTTTGATTGTTGATCACACATCCTTCGCTCAATTGGTTAGCTAATGGGGCTTTCTACGACTGATTAATTTTAGCTATTGATCGGACATCCTTTGGCTGATTAGCTTCGGTTCGACTTCATGGAAAGTATTGATTGGTTTGAGCTCAATGAAAGCTTATGGACGAGGTTGTTGATCAGTACCATTCGACTTGAACTGTCCCATATACAACTTCACCCTCGACTTGAATACCTTCATGTGCAGCTTCATCTATGGCTTAGGTTGTCACTATGTGCATCTTCACATTATAAAAGGTACTGATCAAAACCGTTTGGCTTGAGCCAATCACCAACAGCCCAGCTCGAGAGTGACTAATGGGCAGCGTGGCTCTCCAGGAAGTGTCCAACATAACCATCAAGTCTCTGGCTCTCTGCTACTCCAACCTTTCAAGGTGTGATCAACCTTCAACCTGCTTACTGATGTTCAGAGGAGATGCTCAACATCTTCGAGTTTAGCATGCAACCATTCTTTGGTTGTGTTTAGCAGAAAGGATGGTAGCTCAGATAATCAAATAGATCTAGGAGGCTAACAATCTAGGTACTCTAACAAGTGTCAAAACTTGGATAAAAAAAATTTCTCCAATTGACAGGGAAAATACAAGGGCACATGTTTTATCTCTTTTTTTACCTCTTTTCATCTCCTTTTACAGTAGTTTTTTACTTCCATTTAGTCATTTTGTTCCAAGATTCATGGGATCCGCTCTTTGATTTTTGGATCTCATATTGACTGCATTAGCATTGATAAATTGCATATAACTGCATCCATGTGGTAACATTCCATTGGAGGTGGACTATAATGCACCTACAATTTTTCCATAAAAAAAAATGCACCTACAATTGTCAAAAGCATGATTATAAATTTCTTAACACCCTCCCTCTTCCTGGATCAGCCGCCTACCCCTTCTGACACGCAGTAGACTCTAGCAATTTGAAATAAAAAAAAGAGTGTTTCATGCGAAAGCATTGGGCCTTCCCCATCATGCATACCCCTTATGACCCTCCAATAGAAGTCAAAATTAAAAACCTCACTCAAGTACTATCCATAAAACTTAGGTTCTTCAACATTATTAAGCAGTCAAGTATCCTGATTTATATGTAGCTTTTTATATGTCTCCCGCCCCCTAAAAATCATCACATAACTTAATCTAAGTTGTGTTTCTGCTCTACTTAAGTTGTTATGAATCTACATTTAATATCAGAACAGTTGACCTAAGATATCATCCTAGTTAATAAAAAAAAGAAAAGAACTATCCTATAAAGAAAATCCCAAAAGTCTGGCTATATAAAACCAGGTTCTATAAAGAGGAGCATTAATACTAATTGAAGGAGAAGAGGCACCAATCCAACTCAAATAAGATGTGTATTTCACTTCTATTCATCCCCATTCTCGTTCTATTCCAGGCTTCCTTTTCTCCTTGTATTTGGAGAAAAGGTGGACACCAATACTCTTCAATATATATATAAAAAAAATAAAAATAAAAACATATTGTTCATCCCAGAGCGGTAGTTGTAAATGTTAGCCCCAGTGTGGGAGGTGCAGCAGGGTGGGGTGGGGTAACTGTAAGTGGGATAGTGACACAACCCCATGCTTACAGTTCGATTAAGTCATCTTGGACAGCTCCCTTTCTAATTATTTCCACCCCTCGTAACCTTGCCATTCTTCCTTGTCCATATTTTCTTTTCCCTCGGTCAACAAATCTTATCTAAACTGGCCCTTCACTTCTATCCATCTTCTCCTCTGGTTTCCCAGTTTCTTATCCTGTTCATTCTCCATGGGTGCACACAAAACCAACGTGACAGCCACTTTCCTGAGGTTGGCTACTTAGAATTCATAAACAGTCACTTAAAAAGAATAAGCAACCATTCAAGCATTAAGAATCCCAATGCTGAGAGTTCTCCATCTAAAACCTATTGAATGAGGTCCAACAAATGGTGCAGCAAACATCCATTCTTTTATGATCTAAGTACATGAAGTTCCACATATCTACCCCCCCTTATTTCCTTCTTGACAATGTATAGCATGCATGAAACCCACAATGTAATTTGTTGCCATATAATAGATAATGAAAAACCAAACAGATACTCGCTCTATTACTGTGTAAAAGATCTTTCTATCCATTTTTTATTTCGTTTGTCTCCTCCCTCGGCCAACAAACCTTACATAATCTTCTCCCCTCCATTATCCTTCTCATCCCCTGCTTTTCCAGTTCCTTATTCCTCTTCGTTCTCCATGATCCCACACAAAACCAACATGACAGCCACTCGGGGGGTTGGCTAACAGTTAGTTAAATGACTAAGCAACCAATCAATCAATATGCATTCCACTGCGTAGGGTTCTTCTTCAACGACCTCTGGAATGAAAGGGAATGCATCCAATAAATTGCATGGCATACATTATTTTCCTTATGATCCCACCACATCAAGTTATATCACCTCCTATATCCCTCTTAACAATATATTGCATGCATGAAACTTGCAAAGTGATATGCTACAAAATGATATATATTACATATACAAATGTATATGTGCAGCACCATGAAAAAGAGTATTTGTGTGTGTGTGTGCGCGCACATTATCATGGGAGAAAGTAGAGGTTCCAGTATTCAGCGTAACATTTTCTTATCAAACTGCTGTAGAAACAAGCACCAAATTTCATAATTATGCTACTGTTCAACAAAAATACGCCAAAGTAAGCTGGTCAAACACAATAAACTTGAAAATTTCAAAGTAAAATATTACAGTCTTCCAATACAAACAAACTGAGGAAAGAACTATCTCAACAGAATTCTTTCCACTGCGAAAAAAAAAATCAATCAAGATTATAAAATAAGGAGACATCAATTATAGGAATTACAATAAAAGTTCCCTCAAAATTCTGGTTCGTATTTGGTAATTACATAAAAGGTGGATGTCATGGATATTCTTAAAAAAATGACCAAAGTACATTGTTAAGACGAAATTCGAATATGCCCACATTAAAGGGATGAAGCAAAAAGTGTACAATATCACTCATTATTTCTGAAAAAATATGAACAGAAGCAGAGAAATAAGAATGATGCATATAACTAATTGAAGGGAGTACCAGGGTATTAGTTCTTAAACATAAAAATGAGTTTAAAATATTTCGAAGTGATGTAGAACAAAGAGTTAAAATACCCTTCAAAGTGATATATTTTACTTCAATGTAGCCTCTTGAGTGATATAGAACTTCATAGATTTTTCTAAATTAGTTTGCAATAATAATGTTGTCTAGAAAATTAAAAACAGATTTTTGTTCAGCCTCGCCTCTCCTCACAAACAACCACTTGGTACTTCCAAACATGCTTCCTCAGTGGATTTTTAAACATCCCCACATCTACAAAACCCATAAGATGCACGAAAGCATATTTAAAGGCAAGAAACTTAGTTAAGCAGATTCAAACTACTCATTAACTACCATGATGAAAGTTATGTATATAAAAATAAGAAAAAATAGCTTTCCATCAAAAGAAAATTTTGATGATTCATTGCATCCCCAAAAAATTAGCACAAAATTTATACCAAAGCAAACAAACATATAAATAACATAATTATATAGAAATGCAGATGAAAAGTCAACCACTGTCGAAACTAATCAAGATAAATGATCTTACATTGGCGTTAACGCTATATTATTGTCAAACTAGTTCATCCAATGAATTTCAGAACATCAAATTATTGACCCAAAATCAAAATTGGCAATAACAAAAATCAAAAGAACCACACAAACCAATCTAAAATAACCCAATTGAAATAAACAAGTCTCAAACATCAAACAAAATATATAAATCTCACCCATCAAAAGTGACGATACTCCGAGTAATCCTCAAATTTTTTGTCTTCCCGACGTAAAGCTCCTCCAACGTGCAACGCAATGGCGTCTCCACCGCCGGTTGCTTCTTCAGACCGTGATTTTCTGTGAAAGCCGGGTCCCCAAATTTATCATACCTTGCTCTCTCCACTGGATCACACAAAACCTACAACATATGAACCCCCTTCAACTAGACTACCAAACAAAAGCGAGCAAAATCAATAATCAAAGAAGACCCAAGAAAGAACAGACCTTGTAGGCTTGATTGATGAGGTTGAATCTTGATTGGGCGATTGGGTTTCGAGGGTTCTTGGAGGGGTGCCATATAGAGATCATCTTTTGGTAGGCTTTGTTGATTTCTTGCTGGCTCGCGTTCTTGGATAACTGTAGAACCCAATAATACGTCCACATCTCTTCTTCCTTCCTCTTCTGTTCTTCCTCTTCTTCTTCTTCTTTGGGTTTTCTTTTTTTGGTGGGTCTTCGGGTCTTCTCTGCTGTGAATAAATAATGATTAATGATTTATCTTTATTAGTTGAAGATTAAGGGGCCAAAGATGGAAGGGGGAGAGTCTCGTGGACGTGCGTGTGAGATTTATTGGAGATTTTGGATTAGATTTTGTTTCCATCTACTGAGATTTTGTTTTATATCGTTGGTTGGATTTTCCATGTCGTGTCTCATGGGGGATATTTGTGTACAACCCCCATTATTTTTAGAATAACATATTACATTTAGAGCCTTGAAGGTGGGCTCCCTTTTTTTAAAATCTTTTTTAGGAGTCAAGATTCAATCAGCCTGACTATCACCGGTTCTATCAGTATCGAATTTCACAGTGTATAAATTTAATTATAGAGCTTATGAATCAAATTGCACAACTAATAATTGAATACAAGTGTCAATCTTTATACAATTCATTGGTTGTGTAATTCAATTCACAAACCGTGCAATACTGATGATAGCCAAGTCTGACTAGATTCAAACTCCCTTTTTGGGGTGGAGTTCCATCTTTAAGTAAAAAGAGAGAAAGAGAGAAAAAAAAGAGGAAAGGAAGAGGGGAAACTTATCAAATTGGAATAGTTATCAAACTTATTTTTAACCTATCGAAGACATCGCTATTGGGATTTTTTTTTTTAAATAAACAAATATTTTTTATTATTCTCCTTTTAGGGGTACAACTCGGACGAGTAGGATAATGTTGAGGCTCAACCCAAAGTCAACCTAAACCTAGTACAACCTGACCTTAAAACCCAAGAGGCTCAACCTGAACCAAAACCATTGAGTTTGGTTTAAGTTTGGGTGGGCTCAGGTTTCATTTAATTCAATTGGGTTCATGTTTGACTTTTAAATGTGTAATTTTAAACAATTAGAACTCTTAGATATGCAATAATTTGCATGAAAAAAAAAGAGCGACATTTTTTATTTAAAAAATAAAGAGATTATACTATTGAAGCGACAAATTCTAAAAATAAATTGAACAATTCAAATTTAATCTTATAAATTAAACAACTAATATTTGTCTCAGAACATTTAAATCTATCACTCACTACTTCATGTTCAAGTTGAGTTCAATTTACTTGAACCCTCAATTCAAACTCAACTTGAATTAGGTTAAGGTTCAGGTTGAACCCGATTGAAACTCACTAAAAAATCAGATTGAATTGGGCAGAATTAGATTCAACATGTCTAAGTTGTATCCTTACTTATGTTCCTTTTTACTCTCCCATTATGCTTCCCAACATATAGTGGTCAGTGAAAGAGATCTTCAATTATTTTAGAACGTTATCACACATAATACATAATCATATGAACAATTATATACAATTTTTATATTTATTAAAAATAAATTCACTCAATGTCTAATAGAATTAGGGCACGTCTACACCCACCAACCACCAACCATTTACCTATTCACATCAACCAAAACATAAAAAAAATATTTAAATTTAATTTGAACATCACTATTCTCACCAACCATTCGACGGTCGATCTGTCAATTTTCCTTTACAACCTTCGACAGTCTCTCTGTCAACATTCCTTTACGATATTCGATGGAATCTCTGTCAATCTTCCTTTAACATTCGACAGAATTTATGTCAACCTTCTTTTATGACCTTCGACCTAAGCAGTGTCGAATGGTTTTAAAAATGTGAGAATTTTGAGATAGATATAGTTTTTAAAAAATGTTTATTTAATGTGATATTTTGGTTTTAGATTATAGCATGCAGATTGAATTAATTGGTTTTGATTTTCTTCAATAGCTTTGTATACAAATGCAATGAGGTTAAAAGAATTAATTATTCATTCTAGTTCGAGTGTTTTTATTAGAATATAGTGATTGTAATGTGAGTATTGAATGTAACGCGAATGTGTTGACATTTTGATATACGTTGAATGTTAAATGTGATCGAATGTGTCTAAAATCTTCATTTGAAAAAATATTCAGTTCGACACTGCCACAGTCGAGCATACCCTCCCAGATCAACAGACCAACTGTCGAATTTTATAAATGAAAGTTGACAGAGCTATTGTCGAAGTTTGTAAATGAAAATTGACAAAGAGACTGTCGAATGTTGTAAAGGAATGTTGACAGATCGACCGTCGAATGGTTGGTGAGAATAGTGATGTTCAAATTAAATTTAAATTTTATTTTTTTTGTTTTGTTGGTGATAACAGAGGAACGATACGTGGGGATAGACGTGAATAAATAATGATTAATGATTTATGTTTATTAGTTGAAGATTAAGGGGCCAAAGATGGGGAGAGTCTCGTGGACGTGCGTGTGAGATTTATTGGAGATTTTGTTTTTAATTAGATTTTGTTTCCATCTACTGAGATTTTGTTTTATATCGTTGGTTGGATTTTCCATGTCGTGTCTCATGGGGGATATTTGTGTACAACCCCCATTATTTTTAGAATAACATATTACACTTAGGGCCTTGAAGGTGGGCTCCCTTTTTTTAAAATCTTTTTTAGGAGTCAAGATTCAATGAGTCTGACTATCACCAGTTCCATCAGTATCGAACTATACAGTGTATAAATTTAATTATGGAGCTTATGAATTAAACTGCACAACCAATAATTGAATACAAATGTCAATCTTTATGTAATTTAATTCATAAATTGTATAGTTCAATTCATAAATTGTGCAATACTTATGATAGCTAAGTCTAACTAGATTCAGACTCATTTTTTGGGGTGGAGTTCCATCTTTAAGTAAAGAGAGAGAGAGAAAAAAAAAAGAAGAAAGGAAGAGGGGAAACTTATCAAATCGGAATAATTATCAAACTTATTCTTAACCTATCGAGACATTGCTATTGGGAATTTTTTTAAAAATAAACAAATATTTTTTATTGTTATCTTTTTAAGGGTACAACTCGGACGAATTGGATAGGGTTGGGGCTCAACCCAAAGTCAACCTAAACCTAGTACAACCTGACCTTAAAACCCAAGAGGCTCAACTTGAACCATAACCATTGAGTTTGGTTTAAGTTTGGGTGGGCTCAGGTTTCATTTGATTCAGTTGGATTCATGTTTGACTTTTAAATGTGTAATTTTAAACAATTAGAATTCTTGGATATGCAATGATTTGCATGGAAAAAAAGTGACATTTTTTATTTAAAGAATAAAGAGATTATACTATTGAAGTGATAAATTCCAGAAAAAATTGAACAATTCAAATTTAATCTTATAAATTAAACAATTAATATTTGTTTCAGAATATTTAAATCTACCACTCGCTACTTCATATTCAAGTTGAGTTCAATTTACTTGAACCTTCAATTCAAACTCAACCTGAATTAGGTTAAAGTTCAGGTTGAACCCGAATGGTAAAACTCTAATTGAAACCCACTCAAAAATCAAATTGAATTGGGCATAATTAGATTCAACGTGTCCAAGTTGTATCATTTCTTATGTTCCTTTTTATTCTCCGATCAAATAGTGGGTTAGTGAAAGAGATCTTCAATTATTTTAGAACGTTGTCACACGTAATCCTATGAACAATTATATACAATTTTTATATTTATTAAAAATAAATTCACTCAATTTAATTATCAATAATGATTGTTAGGCAATTTTCATCATAAGATTTACAATTTAAAAAAAAATAAAATACATGCATACTATCCTAATGTCATTCATAATTTTGTTACTCATAATTTTATACCAATATACCCAACCATTCTTCTCCCTTCCTAACTCTATACACACCCTCACCAAAACCCTGAACCCTCCCCCAATTCAATGGCCGCCGCCAGAATCACCAAACTCCGCCCGCCACGCCCCTCACCCCCCGCCGCCGTCGATCCCATCATCATCCCCTCATCTCAGCCGTCCATCCCTCCTCCGCAAGACCCCGACAACCCCGACGAGCTCATCCGCCACTACTGCCACTCCAACACCCCGGGCCTTGCCCTCTCCCTCCTCAACCGCTCTATCTCCGCCGCCGCTGGTCCCCGCAAACCCTCCCCCGAGTCGTTCGATCTCCTCCTGGGCTCCCTCAACAGGTCCGGCAAGTTCGAGTCCGCGATCGCCGTCTACCACACCATGCTCCGCTCCGGCGTCCCCCGCAGCGTGTTCACTCTGAACACCGTCATGAATTCCTACTGCAAGCTCCGCCGCACCAACCTCGCGCTCCACCTGTTCGACGAAATCCGCAGCCGAAACGGGCCGCCCAACACCGTCTCGTACAACGTCCTCTTGAAGGGTTTCTGCGGCGAAGGCAGGCTTAGGGAATCCAAGGTGGTTTATGCGAAGATGGTGCGGCTCGGGGTCTGGCCGAACGCGCACACTTTCACGGTTCTCATCGACGTTTTGTGCCGCGGGAGGATGTTTGACAAGGCAAGGCGGGTTCTTGATGTGATGGCGGAGGCGGGGTTTAAACCAAATGTGATTGCTTTTGGGGTTTTGATCAATGGGTTGTGTGGCGGGGGGCTTTTGGAGGAGGCGATGGGATTGGTTCGGGAAATGGAGGGCCGGGGTTTACACGCGGATGTGGTTATGTTCACGGGATTGATCGGCGGGTTTTGTAAGGAGGGGAAGTTGGAGGAGGCTTTGCGGGTTTTTGATTTGATGATTGAGAAGGGGTTGCGTCCGAATGAATTCACTTTCACTACTCTGATTGATGGACTTTGTAAGGGAGAGAGATTGGAGGATGCGATGCGGCTGTTTCGTGTCATGGAAGAGAGGGGGTTCAATCGCAATATCGTTGCGTACAATGTGTTGATTTGTGGGTTTTTCAGTGCTTGCGATTCTGGGAAAGCATTGAAGCTTCTAGGGGAGATTTTGGAAAAAGGGATGAAGCCTGACATATTTACTTGTAACATTGTCATTGATGGGTTCCTTAAGATGGGAAAGGTAGAGTCTGCTTTGGAGATTTTTCATGATATGGAAGGTTGGGGGATTTTTCCGGATGTTGTAACTTATAACACCATGTTGCGCGGCTTTTATGATGCTGGTGATCTCGAACAGGCCCTGAACTTGGTTGAGAGAATGAGAAAGGAAGGGAGACAGCTCGATGCCATTGCTTACAGTGCATTGTCAGATGCGATGGGTCGGGCGGGGAGGATGGGAGACTTGGAGAAATTGATGAGTCAATCAATGGAGGTTGGGATTCAATATAATTCATGAACATAAGGGTGGATGAATGGTCTCCTCAAAAATGTTGCGACTTGCAGAGGATTTTGGAAAGATTCACCCAGGAAGGTCATATAGAAGCAGACTATGTTTGTTATACTATTGCTTCCAGTGGGGTTTCTCCGTGGAACAAAAAGTGTCGTTTCTCATTTCCTTGAGAGTATATTTAAGTTTGATCATCTTGAAGGTTATATATATATGCCCCCCATTATATGGGGGAAACCCGAGAAGACTGGACTTCTTGAATTTACTTAAAACATCTCGGTCCTCTGCGATTGGTTTTATGGAATGGCTCTTTGTTGCAATTGTGGATCATTACTTTTTATGTTAACGGTGCTTCAGTTGGAGTCATTCTACAAAGAATGCTTTCTGGAATCAATTGATCATTACATACACGTAGTGTTTGCCTTTTGTATGCAATGTTTATGGCATGGCTTGACAAGGAACAAATCTGGTGGAGGCGATGAATATTGTTGAATAAACTTGGCATGGCTTGACAAGGAACCAAGTGGGTACTGCAGCATTAGTAGCCGTTTGGAAATCCTCAGGTGCATGTTGTAACTTTTTCGTAGCGGCAAATTGCCACTTAATACCCAAGTTAAGCAAACTCTCGTGGAGATCTTTTCCCATTCAGGTTCTGACTAAGAAGCAAGGATCTGCACTAGCTCTTTGGGACAGGTGAGAAGATTGTGAATTTAAGTTGATGAACAAGAATGTTTTACGTATATGTATTGTAGAGATACACACAAGAGAAAAGTCCTAATTTTCTTCCTTTTTTTCCCCAGATTTCGCTTGATTGACCAGATACTAGATTTAATGATATCTTTGGAAGAATCATTTCATAAAAAAAGAAAAGACTTTGGGTTGCATTTTTATTCATCGTGCAAGATACTGTAACAACACAAGAGAGCTCTTTCATAACCTTTTTTAATGCTCATGTATTTTCTTATGATTTTTTTATATAGTTGCATGACTTCAGTTCCATTATAAATGATAATTCCTTGGGGTTGCATTTTTATTCATCATGCAAGATACTGTAACAACAAAGTGAGCTCTTCCGTAACCTTTTTCGATGCTCATGTATTTTCTTATGAATTTTTTTATATAGTTGTTTCAGTTCCATTATAAATGATAATTCCTCTGATCTATTGCACAAACTCACATTTATTTTATGTTTGATTTTATGAAGTTTTTCCTTTTCTTATAAGCTGGTTATTGGATACTTGACCATAAGTGCATTTAGGCTAAATGACAGATTCTGTGCATCTTGCACTCAACTCTAATATATTGAATAGCTAATATAAGTTATATATTACTTGTCAAATCGAGTTTTGGTTAAGTCGGCAAGCACCTCCCATCTCTGTAAAAGAGGTCAATCGATCAAATACTGGGATCATCATTCTTCAAAAAAAAGTTATATATTACTTGTTACTAGGCCTCCCTCTACATATGTTGTTCACAATTGTAGTACAACTTAAATTGCATATATGATTATATGGTGTATTGCTGTCTGTATGATTCCTTAATCACTACCAGCCCTATCAAACACAAGAAATGTATCATTTGCTTTTTAAGCTTCCCAACTCTGAAATCACAGAACAGCTTTAGAATAAGTTAGTCTCTCTTTGACTTATTGAATATCTCACCTGATGTTGGATTTGGAGGTTCACTTGAGGTCTAGAGTCCCTGTATACCTAAGGATTCAGTTCCGGTCTCGGCAAATATTCCTTTGCTTGAACCTTATCTGGTGGAATTTTTTTTCTCCATAATCTCCAACTGATTTAGAAATCCAGTCTGTGTCACTATAACCCTCAACACTAGGAGGGAAACTAGTGTAATGCAATGCATAGTTCATAAATGGAAAATGATTGGGAGGCCCCAATTTGTACGCCCCTAACAAGCCCCATGACATGGCATGGTGTGGAATTCCGAAGATACCCCTGATGTGATTTGTGAGTGTTTGACTGTAATTAATGGGTGGTAGAAAAATTAGCATGGTAATTAGTTATGAGAATTTATTTTGGCATTGAATTCTGTGTGTTTCCTTCTTTAACGAACCAGTTTTGAATCGTCATTTCTTAGTCGAATTTTTTTTTTTTACTTTTTATTCAAGCCATCCCTAAAATCATCAGTCCATTGTCTAATCGCTATAATCTCATTAAAATCATTGGGATATCATTTGAAATGCCTTCTTATTCAGGTTTGAAATTTTTCCATTGATTTGAAATCGTTATGTGACTTTTTATTTGTATTTTTTTTCAATTTGAATTTTTTAAGATTTAGATGTTAATTATAGTTTTTTTTATGTGAAATGTGGTTTTGAATGCGGTAAATGATTTGTGTTAACTCCCCCAATGTCAGTTATATATATATTCTTCAATTTTTTGGGTTTTTTGTTCATTTTTTTCTATTTTTTTTTACAAATGTAACTACTTTATTAAGTGAGTTTATAAGTGAAACTAGTTACATTGACAATGTAACTTACTTTCATAACAAGGTAATTCTGAAACAAAGTTGCATTCCAAAATATAAGTGAAACAATGTAACTTACTTTAATATAATTTATAGTGGTACTCTTAATATGACTTTTTATGTTTATTTGATTTTTTGTCATTGTAGCAGTACCTTTTTTATTTTATATTTTTTTGCATTGTAATGTAGGAAATACAGTAGACTCAGTTACATTGTCTGAGAATGGCAGTCCGCATAAAGATGTGATTATTGAAGTTGAGTAGGAATGGGCAGAAGCAATTTCTTCAAGTGTTAAAATGACTTTTGATATAGAAGAAGATGTCTGTTTGTTTTATAACAATTTATTTCAGTACATGTAACTGAAATAAATAAGCATACTATCGTCAGTTACATTTTTGGATAATTACATTCCCCAACATCAAATGTAAACCATCTGGAAATACATGTAACTGAAATAAACAAACATTCATATTGTCAATTACATTTGCTGTAAAACACATACATATAACAAATACTAAACAAAATCAAAGTCCATGTAACTGACATCTTCAATAATAATCTTTACTCTCAAACACATTTTCGTAACAAAACAAACACAAAATGCAGTCAAACATTTCACTTATTTTAAAAAAAATTAGTTACATTCCATATCGATTCGACCAAAAATTAAACAAACCCTTAAAAAAATTATAATCTTCAAAAAAATAAAAAAATGGTTTCGCAAATAACAAAAAAAAAATTACATACCCATTTTTTCGCTTAAGATCAAACCTCCACAGCTGATTTTCTTCATTTTTTTTTGGGTGATTTTCGTTTTGAATTTTGTTTTTTTTTAAAACCCTAAATGTTGCTAATAGTGTTTGACTGGGTGGGCGAGATGAGTGGACGTGAGTGGAAAATGAAACTGAAAACGAGGGAAGACGAGAAACGAAAGGTTGGTTATAATGAGGGGTATTGATGCCACAGTGGAATGAAGAACCAATGACAGTTGTCCACGTCAAGGGGCCTATGGAAGGGGCCTATATGTTGGGGCTTGTGTAGCAAAGTTCTTCATAAATTCTCGCACGTATCTATATACGCATGCGAGTCCTACACATAACGACTCAACCTACACATACAGGACAGATGCAATTCATGGATACACTTATTAGACTTCCAAACATTAGTGCATGTAACTCATGTTCCATAGGATTATCCTGATTCTTTTTTCAATATTACAGGCTGAGAGACATGAAGATCATTTTTTTTCAATATCTTCTTTACATAGTGTGTGATTGCGAAACATTTAAGGTCATGCTTTGATTTGTTGTTAGGTAGATTCTACTTTTAAAAAACTAAAATTCCCAAACGCAGATTGAAGCCATCATCTTTCTTTTTCAGGCTACAGTGATTCACGCTTTTTAAAAATCGAGTCTGAAACATAAGATTTCAAGAATTTCAGTGTTTCAATTGTACAGCTTTGTCCTTGTATTAAATATATTAAAAAAATTCACGTATCAATGCATTCGTTTATACTACATTGTATTTTGAAAATATATTTTTCATACATAATATACACTGTATATAGACGTACACATCATTTGATTGATTGAATGATTATTAAGTTATTATATCATTATTGTTATTTATTATATTTATTTTAAATATATAACCTAAATATTATACCTGTGGTTTGACAGTTGACATGTACATAAAACTAATTTATGATTAATATTGACATAACAAATTGTTTTTTTATCAAAGAGATGACTGGGAATAACAAAATAACTCCATCGAAATGATTTGTTTTTAATGTTGAAAATTACATTAAAAGAGTTACAAAATCCTAATGTGTACACACACATACATAAACAAAATTTATAAACTTTTTAAAATGTGGTTAAGATTATTTTTTGGTATATTACATATATTTTGTCGGGCTTATGTATCCAATGGATTCATTTTAAAAATTAATTCATCTAACACTTTCATACATATTTTTAAAAAATATCACATCACACTCATATTCACATTTATTCTCAATTTTACATACACAAATAATTTATTCTTGTGCGTAAAAAACTTTTCCATTTGTTAACCATATCTATTCTTACTTTATTTAAAGTGCAATAAAAAAATCACTTTATGTTTTTCAATGAGAAACAATCAAACAAAAAAAGTTTATTTATTCTACATAGATGGTGATGTAAGACAAATTTGAAAAATAAATCATTACACAATATATAATTTCAAATCAATCATCAAAATAAAATTTTATGAGATTTTGTTAAAATCATAAATTTCATCTTTTACTGTTGAGTTATGAATTTATGATTTTTAGGATCTTATATTTTATATTTATTAGATTTTAATCATTATAATTATTATTATTATTAATAGTCATAATTTGACATTATGAGTATGCATTTTGTCACCCTATTTTATATGAATAAACTTTTCTATCAATAAAAATTTTATTTTCTTTTGTTATCTTTGGAATTCAATATTGTTATGTATCCATGTATAACTAACAACTTTTATGTCACACAAAAAAGGGTATGTCGATATTTTTGCCCTAATGTTTTTGTAACTACAAAATACATGATTTTCATTTTAAAAAAGTAAACTGTAAACTAGGTGCCGGACCATGTTTTAGAAAGATTTGAAACCTGTCAAAAATTATCTTAAAATTACTTTGACAGGATTTGATTTTAAATATAATTAAACTTAATTTTAAAGTGATAACAACAATGTCCTTATTATGGAAATCAAATCACCGACTTTATTAGTTCCGATATATACGGGTTGTTGAGATTTAAAACTGCGTTCTGTTTAAAACGCTTTCAAAATCACAACCTCAGCATCTCTCAATAGATCAAATCTCTCATTCGAAGGATCAATGGAGACAGAGAAGCAGAACATCAACATTATTATGGAGTATGTGTTCTCTATCAGCCCCTCTCTACATCTTTTTTTTTTGTTTTTTTTATCGTTCATTTCTGCATCGTCATAATTTCGGTTTCCTTTTCCTAAACTCGTTTTCAAATAGAAAAATTAGCATAAAAAATTGCAGACATATTTTTGTAAAAAAATATTGAAAACCTGAGTTTTTCAAAAACCGTGGAAAGACAGCTTCATGTAGAATCAATTTTGCAGTCGAATCAATTTTGCAATCGTGCAACCAAACAGAGGCTTAGTAAGATTTCAGAAACCCAATTTTTTTAATATTAGCTGATTAATTAGAAGAAAAAAAAGAGTTAATTATGTGTTTCCAATTGAATTTTAGGTCGAATTCAATCAAGGTATGAGGAATGAGAACAGGTGTGGATTAGCTTTTGTTTGAGTAGTGGGATAAAGGGGGAAATAGAAGGAAATAGGGGTGATTAAATACAAAAACATATATGTATACAAGAAATATATGAAAATAAGCTGCATTGGCATTTTAGTGGAATTGTGTTATTTTCAGACAATTTTATTCTTCTAGGTTACCAATTGAAATCAGGTCTAACAGGCTGGACTAGCCCCAATTTTGATAGTGGAATAGAGGGTGAATAGGGAGAAATAAAGGTAAATAAGCACAAACACATTATTTGCAAGGAATGTATGAGAATAAACTATATTGGTATTCCAACCCCCTTGAATAAGCTATAAAATAGAATAACATAATCCCATACAAACAAAGAATATCAATATCAATTTATTCTCAATCATCCTATCATAATTATATTAATTTATTCTTTATAAATAAACACGGATGCCTTTATTTTAAATTTCTGATTTTATAAGGTTCACATAATTTTTCTAACAAAGCTTCATAAAACAAACTTTTCAGTATCACCATGTCAGAGGTCACGACGAGGCCTCTAAAAAGGCTGCGAGAGGCGCAACCCATCGAAGACGACGACGAAGACGACGCGCTGATGATGATGGACTTCGAAGACTATGAACACTACGCACTGGACGACACCATCAACGACGAAGACTCATCGGAGCGCGACCAAGACAAAAACTACACCGTATTGACCGAGTCCGACATACGCGCGCGCCAATCGCACGACATCGACACCCTCTCCGCCGTCCTCTCCCTCTCCCCCGCCGCCTCCGCCCTCCTCCTCCTCCACCACAACTGGTGCGTCACCAACGCCTGCGAGTCCTGGTACGCCGACGAACCCGCCGCGCGCGCGCGCGCGGGCCTGTCATCATCGTTCGAGTCCCCGCCGCCATCGTCGTTGTGCCGCATCTGCCTCGAGAACCACGCGCGGGTCTACATGAGCGCGGCCGCGTGCGGGCACCTCTTCTGCAACCCGTGCTGGACGGACTACATCGGCGCGTCCGCGCGCGACGGCCCCGGATGCCTCTCCCTGCGCTGCCCCGACCCGTCGTGCGGGACCGCGGTCGGGCTCGATATGGTGGGGAGACTCGCGTCCGCGGGAGACAAGAACCTGTACCACGACTATTTCACGCGGTCGTACGTCGAGAACAACAGGCGCGTCAAGTGGTGCCCCGCGCCCGGGTGTCGGTACGCGGTGGAGTTCGTCCCCGCCGGCGACGGTCTCTTCGAGGTCACGTGCGCGTGCTCGCACCGCTTCTGCTGGAACTGCGGCGAGGAGGCGCACCGCCCGGTCGACTGCGAGACGGTCGTGGAGTGGGTGACGAAACGGAAACACATGGACGAGTCGCAGAGCTTGGATTGGATCGTATTCAATTCGAAGCCCTGCCCGAAATGTAGGAGACCCATTGAGAAGAACAACGGGTGCATGCACATGACGTGCAGGCCACCGTGCGCGCACGAGTTCTGCTGGGTTTGCCTCGGCGCGTGGTCCGAGCACAAAACATGCGCGGGGCTAGCCGCCGCTGCCGATGCCCCCAAGACGCGGAAGGTGGGGAGTCTCGTGCCCGAGTGGAACGCGCATTACGTTGGGAGGTTGGTCGCGAATGAGACGTCGATGACGAAGGCTGCTTCGGACCTACGGTGGCTGGAGACTGAGGGGCTCGCGAGGCTTGGGGAGAAGCAGAATGTGGTAGACTGTCTATTTGTGTTGGATGCGTGGGAGTTGATCGTCGAGTGCAGGCGCGTGATTAAGTGGAGCTACGCGTATATGTATTATTTGCCGAGGGAGGTGGGGGAGGGGAGGAAGGCGTTCTTGGAGTTCTTGCAAGGCGAGGCGGAGACAGGATTGGAGAAGTTTCATAAGACGGCGGAGAAGGGGCTTCATGCCTTCCTTGACGACGTGGAGGGCTGGAGCGAGGGTTTCTTTGATTTTCGGGCGGAGCTCTTGCATTTGACTTGGGTGACCGAAAAGTATTTTGAGAACTTCTTCAAAGCGCTTGAGAATGGGAAATCTGATTAAATTTCTCTTGTCAACATGAGTAAGACTGAGTGGTGTAATTTTATTAACTAGGTATATACTTTGTTAGAGGATTTTCTGTACCTGACATTTTCATGTAAAATGTCATTTTTAAATGAGAACATGTAATTGATGTATTGGGTGGTTCATTTGTCACTAAATTCTCTTTCTTTACCATATGGTGTGATTTATGAATATTCATTTCTCTTACAATACTAATAAAGAACACACCATGACTCTAATAGTGAGCGTAGTCACAAAATTGGGTACATTCCTTGTTGGGTGATGCAATGTGTAGATTTAACTTTTAAATAATGAAGTATTGATTTATCATTCCAACTGAATACAAACTTAGTTTATGAATGTGCTAAACATACATTTCGTTGAACAAAAGTACATAAGGTTAGTATGTATTGGAGGTATCAAATTGGAGTATTTTTTCTAACAATAAAATAGTTTGGAGTATTTTGTTATTATGTTTGTGAGAACATAACATGAACTCTTTAATTCAGATTTGGGTGAGAAAAACATATGAATAAATGGGATTTCTTGTCAGTGAAGGTTGTCCCTATCGGGAGCAAAGAAAGGAAACCTTTTTAAATTGATTGAAAGAATGTAGATAAATAAATACATGTTTATATGAATTGAATATAAATGTATTTTTACATTTTTTATAATAGATTATACACTGATACAGTGAAATATATATTGCGTTAAGAAATTTCATATACAATGTCGGTGACATGTAACAACAAAAGGGATAATAAAATGGACTGAAAATCATAGGGTGTGGTTTAATATGTTAGGACAGATTTATAATTAATTAACAACTATGTAAGTAAAAAAATATCTTTTCGTTTCATCTCCATTTTCTAATTTTGACTTGATAATTCTAGTCTTCTTGAGGGACAATGTCTCGCTCTTTTTCCTCATGATCACATCTTCTATATACAATTTAACACTAAAAAAGTAATTGTTGGGTCAAAGATATATTAGAATTTTATAACATATAATTGTAAAATAATTTTTTTCTAAACTTTTATGATATGATAAATAAAAAGATTAGGATTGTATATTTATCATATTATATCCAAGCCTCTACTTTAGTAAAATCCTAATTCCACCACTAATTAAGAACGTGTTCATAAGCCCGCATGTGGATCATTTGGCTCACTAGAAATGAAACAATTTATGAAGATGAACAGGTGTACGAAGAGAATTCATGAAAATTGTCGAGGATTTTCGTTGAAGACTGGGGTGAACACTTGGCCGGCGTAAGGGAGGTTTGCATTCGGAGAGGCTTCATAAGGATCATGGCTTAAGACCCATTGGGATCAATGTTTGGGATCTTTGGGTACACTCTGCATTTAAAAAAATTAAAAATTCTTAAATGCGAATCCATACACATTTTCAGTATTTGATTTTTAAACCACCATATTTTCTTTTTAGAACAAAAATCTCAACGCTTCTCAAAAACTGAGTTTGAAAGTCGAGATTCTAAGAATCTCAATGTTAATCTCATCTTATCAATCACACATTTAAATGCAACCTTAGACGAGTATGGGGTCGGGATGGCCGTATGGTATCTCTAGTCGGCCTCGGCCCTCGTCAACCAGGGTCTCTTACCCAGTTGTTTCTTTGCTCTTCTAGTCTTCCCCCGATTCAGACAATAAAGTTGAGGTGACATTTGTCTACCTTCATAAAAATATATGAAAAAAATTAAAAACATTTCTCATTACTGGATCCTGTAAACCCTCGCACCAGCCATCCGCGTCGAGGAAGACTCGAAGCTCCACCTCCGCCGTGCCTTGCAAGAACTCAAAAAGCACCTTCTTCTTCCCCTCCTCCTCCCTTGGTAGGAAATACCCATACGCGTAGCTCCACTTGAGCACGCGCCTGCACTCGACGATCAGCGCCCACGCATCCAACACGAACCGACAGTCCAACACGTACGTTCTGCCTCTCCCCAAGCCTCGCGAGCTCCCCCGCCTCCAACCCCCGAAGCTCCACCATCGCCTTTGCCATCGACGCATCGTTAGCGGCACCGCTTGACGCGCCTGCTGTTGTTCTCCACGTATGACCGCGTGAAATAGTGGTGGTACAGCTCCTTATCTCCCGCGGCCGTCTCGAATGACGACAACCCTGCACGCGCGCGCGGCGGATTTGTCGGCGTACCAGGACTGGCAGGCGTTGGTGACGGACCAGTTGTGGTGGAGGAGGAGGGCGGCGGGGGAGAGGGTGTCGATGTCGTGCGTTTGGCGCGCGCGTATGTCGGACTTGCTCAATACGGTGTAGTTTTTTTACTTAATATTTTCTAGTTGTTAGGTGCGAATGGGGCCGACAGGCCGGATTCACAAATCATGGGTGATTCGAGTCCTGGGTCTTTGATAATTGGGTCAGAGGCACGTAGAGCATAGTTAGAGAGCTATGAAAATGGGCCCTATAATTCGTTTGTTTCTTTTTAGTTTGTCAGGGGATCACTCTCAATTGCCCAACAAAGAGTTGTAATTTATCATGTTTTGCGAAAAAAATTTAATGGAATAGATAGTTAAGCCTATCAATTATAAAAAAAAATATTCATATCCGATCTGAATCTATATCCATGTCTGAATAAATTATTCATAGTCGAAATGTTCAGATCAGATACGGATATGCTTGTATCCGATCCAAAAACATTCGTATATGAAATATTATTATTTATTTAATTATATATTTTTATTTTAGGATTAATATGAGTTTTTTTCTCTAAAACATGTAGTGTTTTATGTATATACTTATAATTTTATGTTTTATATTAGGTAATTATTATAGTTTTTTACATATTTTAAATATTAGATATATGATTTTTATTTTTAAATATTGGATCTTGGATAATTTAATCATTCCATATTCATTTTAAATTTTTGAATATTTCAGATAATTATCTGTATTCAAATCCAGATTTTCGGGTTGGATACGGATATTTACTTTCAATATCCGTCAGACATCAAATACGGCCATTTTTTCGGATATTCAATTCGGATATGGATATGGGCCGACCCGACCCGTATCCATCTGATTGACATGCTTATAGATAGTAACTAGTTTTCATCCACGCACACTATGTTCTAATGTGCGTATGAATAAAAAAATATTTTAAAAAATTATGCTAAACCAAAACTTCATTTTCTTGAACTCATTTATATGTGATATAATATATGATGCTATTTATACATAAATAATATAACAAAAACTTTAATAAATATTAAATAAATTGTTTGTAAAATTTATTATAAAGTTACAAATAAAATATGTATGTTACAGCTAAAAATGATTTTTTGCATATATACCCGTGCCCTGTATTGTCAAAATCCTTTGTTTGAAAGTCTAAAATTATCATTAACCCTTGAATCGAAAAAAAAAATCTTAAACTCTTTTGAGGGGTATTATTGAAAATAACAAATTATTATGGATATGTTACCAAAATGTGAATTTTTAGGAGTATATAAGCAAAAAAAACCATTAAAAATATTAAGATTTGATGGATATGAGTAATATTGTTATACTAATATATAATTTTTGTTCTAGACGCAAGAGATGAAATGATAGGAGAATATATATGGAATATGGTCATGACAGAAGAATATAGACATGGTAGGATAAACATTTACAAGGGTACCTGAAATTATTATATGACCTTTAGCTCTCGTTTGGATAGATGAATTAAGTTATTTGCGATAAATAATTATACCAATGGAAAAAATTATTTTATGTTTGGTTATGTTTTTTATTATTTTTGTTAAAAATAATAATTTGTTGTTTGTTTAATCATTGATATAAATGATAAATTAGATAATGATTTATAAAAGATTAAGAAACTCATACTAGTGGCGCCATATATTTGATGGAACAACCTAATTTCAAGGAAGATATGGTATTGTTATACCACGTAACTCCAACCTAGCTGCTCTACCCATCCAAACATATTTTTTCTTTAACTTAGGTGGTGTTTGGCAACGGCGGAAAGCGGATTTTAAGTGCTGATTGTTAAGTGCAGAAAGAGGAAGGATGATAATCTTTAAGAGTTTAGAGAAAAAAAGCGTTTGGTTCAATGAAAAATATTAAGCAGTATTTTAAATAAGTGTGTTTGGTTAACCAGTTAATTTATGTGATTATTAGAAGGGTATTTTGGTCCATTTTATAAGTGCTGAATATTATTTTGATGTTTGGTTGAAATGGAAAAAAACATGTTTTTTTTTTAGATATTAAAGATTATGTTTTTTAACATGTTAAAAATACATCAACCACAATTTTTTTTGAAGAGCCAAAACAATATAGTGTCTGGATACCCATATGTTTAATCCCACATGATTCATACATTTTAAACTAGCATATTTTCAGTAGGGTGATCCTCAAACTATATTTTCAGTAGGTTATAGAAAACACATCGACGACTAAGGCTTGAACATCCAATGCAAGCACAGAGCATAAGATTTCAAAGTGTTCATATAAATATATGGATCTAATTATCTGGAATACAATCAAATATCAGGAATCCTATTGCAAAAAACAACAGAGAAAAGAAACCACTGACTCTGCCATCATAAATTTATAACAGTTCTACTAAAATTGTGACACTGGCTTTTGATTCCTCATGGATCATCACCTTCCCTGGACGGTTTTAAGACTCAGAGAGTTCTCTACTTCGTTTGGTTGCAGCTACTACGGCAATCATCAAGGTCCCCCGGAATGCTCCTCTCTCCAACTCTCGGATTCCGGCGATGGTCGTCCCTCCGGGTGATGTCACGCCATCTTTCAGCTGTCCTGGGTGCCTTCCCGTGTTTAGCATACCTGCAGCTCCCAGTACCTGTAAATCCATGAAATTTGATCATCTCACAAAATTATGGGATGTACTGATTGCATTATGAAAATCAAATAGAATGCTAAGTTGACATAAACTACAAGGTCATTTTCTTCTTTCAGAGCTCCGATGATCTTCTTCATGATCTGGGTGAGATTATTATCCTATATTGTACTCTCAAATCCTCATTGACAGTGGTACATCGGCTCTATGATTATATTATAAAGTTGAAATGATTCTTCTCACACCAATGGGCAACAAAGATGTTGAAAATGTCTATGCTATCAAAATATCATTTTTTTACTCTCAAATTGTGGTTCAAGTAGTCCGTGAGAGATGGATTATAATTTATATATTTTTCTTCATTCTTTGATATAAATAAAGTGTGATACATTTCACTAGAGATGAAATTAGTATTTAATAAAAGATGTAATATTATGTCTAATGCCTATAACAAGAAATTTTTTTGATAGAATATCTCAATTCTTTAACCAGTTGCTTAGCTCACTCTTGAGTATTCACTCCTGAAAATCTCAGGCTATGCCACAGTAGTCAATGTGTTGCATATGGACTACATGGGGACTGTATACATGAGCTTTGAAATACTTGACCAACTATAGTTGCTATAATGCAAAACAAGGGGTTCAAATAGATTGCATTATGAAAAAGAGAATGAGAATGAATGCCAAACTAGCCCTAAATGTTCCGATTGCACAAGAATGTGGAACCATTTCCCTTGAATTCCATCAGATTCCCAATTTGAAGAAAATCTTTATTATGTGGAGTCCACATAAAAACTAAACAACATGGACTTGAAGAAGTAAGCAACAATAACTTTGAATCAGAACTACCTAGTGATCTTGGGGTTTGTTCTGATGTTACAGCCTCAAAATCTCCCAAACAGTGGTTATCAATGAGCAATCCCTAAACATGTCTATCAAGCTAGTGCAGGAAACAAATGTATACATATTTCAAAGCAGATCAACAACAAAACCACAGTGAAAATGGGGTTTAACATTCCATTAAAAATGAAACCCTTGCACACAAACAGTATGTATTACCTAGATAGTTGGATGTGCAGGAAATCCAAAGAGAAGGCACGAGCACGGACTGTCGGCAGACGGAGACGGAGATGTTCCTCTGCGATGGTGGTGGAGGTCCAGCGATCAGGTGTGGCTAGAACAATGAGGATCCGTGGTCTTCACGTCGCGGCGCAGAGAGAGGGGTTAAGGATCTTCGATTAGGGTTTGGATTTTGGGGTTATTTGGCGCGGAGAGGTTTCTTGTTTAACCCATTCGGCTGATTAGGGTTTGGGAGAGGGTGAAGAGGCGTTTGACGAGGCCGGCGGAGCGCCAGCGGAGGACGAGCTGGATTTTACTTTTCGAGGACCTGGCCGGTGTAGTCCATGATGCGGCGGGTGGAGCGTTCGTAGAGGTCGGCGCGGGTGGCCTGGCGAAGGAGGGCGGCGAGACGCTCGGTCTTGGACTTGATTTCGAAGCACTCCTGCTTGCAGAGGTGGGCGTCGTCGACGGCCTTGGTCACCTGGTCGGCGATTTGGATCGGCTTCATCAGGATCTGTTTCACGCCGTCACCCATCATGGTTGATTAGAATAAAAATTTGAACTTTGGAAAAACTGAGTTGCTGCCAATTTTTTGATTCTTCGAAGGAGTCGACGAAGAGAGAGGGGTGAGGAGAGAGAGCTGGTCGATTTCGACCTTATATACCACATGTAATTTGGGTTAAGTTCTAGGGGTACATGGGTCATTTCACATCCAATTAAAAATGGCGATCGACGACTGCGGATTAATAAATGTCGGGATTCAGATGAAAAAATCATGGTTATTTGTCTGATAGAGGAAAGATAAACTCTTATATGGGACTGTCAACCAAACATATTTAATACTCAATAAGCCTTGATTATCCGATTTCAACTAAATAAGCTCTTATAATGGGTTGCACCAAACAACGCCTTATTCACCAATATTCCACATTTATTCTTCTGTCTAAACAGGTACACTTCTCATTCATCTGACCAACATGAAATAGCAACTTTTTTTTGTTATCCCTCCTTATCCACCATCCCAACGGAGGCTAATAGCCTATTTGAGTAGAGGTGTAACAATGAAACATGCAACAACAGGGTAAATAAGCACAATATAAATGTTCATGGAATAAATTAGTAATATGTTAAAATAGTTAGAAATAAATTGATTTTAATATTTTAACCTTTCACTGTAATATAGTTATTTCAATCAATTTTATTCAATAATATTATAGAGGAACTCATATATTAAATCAATTATCAATCATCTCTTATAAATCAGAATCCATCTGTCAACACATTTTTTTATTTTTATCTTTTATAAACTTTTATGTACATCTTACTTGTATTCTATCTAAATTTTATTATTCATCACCCGCAACAAAAATTACATTATATTAAAATAAAATAAAAAAACTCATTTAACATAACTACCTAGATCCAAGTAAAATAATTAGGGCGCGGATATCGGCACCTCACATGGCAAGAAACCCACCCCTTAAAAAATTAATTTTTTTTTTGTGTACTGTAGCAGTAGGAGTAAACCCACCCTGAGGTCGGCGATCTATCTGGCGATGGTGATAAATTATGATCGCCAGAGGTTCCGGCGAGTGTACCAACCCAGGTCGACATGCCTTCTGGTGACAGTGGTGAATTGTGGTCGTTCGAAGGTTCAGCGAGCTAAATTCACATTTTTACAAGTTTCAAATCAAATAAACAAATTTCACATTTAAACACGTATAACAGACAATCATAACAGCATTTAAAATACATCAAAATATGATATTCGTATTCCATAACCAACCACTCACATGACTACATAACAAAATACATGTTCAAATTTCATAACCATTCATGTGACTATATTGATTTTTTCATATATAAAAATAAATAATATATCCAATAAAAATAATTTTTTTTTAAAAATAAAATAAATATAAAAATAATTTGAATATGTATTTTGTTTTCTAGAGATGATTCGTTATGTAATGCTAAAATCATATTTTGATGTGTTATAAATGTTAACTTCATATTTTGATGTGTTTTAAATGCTGCTATGTCTGTCTGTTATATGTGTTTAAATGTGAAATTTGTCTATTTAATTTGAAACTTATAAAAATGTGAATTTATTATCTTTTACTTTAGCTCGTCGGACCTTCGAACAACCACACTTCACCACCGTCGCCAGAGGACATGCAGACCTGGGTTGGTACACTCGCCAGAATCTCTAACGACCATGATTTATCACCATCGTCAAAGAGATCACCGACTTCGAAGTGGGTTTACTCTTATTGCTACAGTGTAAAAAACAATTCTTTGAATTTTTTTAAGGAATAGATTTCTTGCTATGGTGTCGATATCCGCGCCAAATAATTATGGGTATTGCCTTACAAAACAAAACCTTCCCACCGTCCTCTCCCCCCCCCGAACAAGTGCCTCATGTTCTCCTGTCAAATCAAAACCCTACCCATATCGATCAATCAACAGGAGATAAAATGAACTCACGGGGCCAGGTATGACGACATCATGAACAGCAGCCACTAGTGTTAAGAAACTCATGAAAACCCCCCACACCGAAAAGAAAGGAAAAAAAAAAAATTCAAACTAGGAATCTTTGAAACGACCAACATAGAATAAATGGTATTTTATTTTTAAGTCCTTATAAATCATAAGATTTAAATATTGATCTTTCACTTCTTCATATTTTGATTTTAATCCCTGGAAGAAACCTATTTCTAAATTATTTAGTTTTGGTTTTAGTTCTTGGGAGGGATTAAAACTGAACATATCCTTTAAATCGGTGGACTAAAAACAAATTATGAAGAAGTGAGAGATCGATTCCTAAATAGATATGTTTACAAGGACTTAAAACTAAAAAACCCTAAAATAAAAAAGAAAAAATCCAAATAACCCCACACAGACAATCTAAAATCCATATAATCCCCTGCGCTAAACTTTCATTTCATTGACATATGAAGATTCTGTAAATATTTTATTTAGTTAACTCTAATGAAATACACAGTATACAAAAATCTTTTACAATTTATTAAAAACATTGAAAAAGATTGTAAAATATGAAGTGAGTGCTTGAGGAATAGTCCTAGATCCAAAAATGAATTTTTTTTTACTTGATATGTTAATTTACTTTTAGAATGGTGTCTTGAAAAAGACAAAATGAGGACCGCACATGCTATACGTGTACGTGCGTAAGCGCATTTTGGTACATTATTAGACCCACTTAGCACATTGTCTTTTTTACTGGATTCCATATATTTTTGAAATTTGAATTGTTTGACCAACATGCACTTCCTCAATGAATGTATCATTTCATAACAGAAATAATTATCACTTTAAGGACATCGATCTTTGCGTCTCAAACTCTAATCATCTGTAAATAATGACTTTACCTTTTCAAAAAATCGTCATTTAGATTATTTTTTACATTTTTAAAATATTGTAGAAGATTTTGATATGCTATGTTTTCAACGAGGAATAATAAGACAGAATATTCATAACATGTTAATAAAAATTTAACTTAGCCGATTATTCAGATATACACAGGTGTTTTCATAGGGTGACTAAACTTCATGAAAAATCAAGAGATTGAATGAATTTTCGGTGGTAGTTTAGGAGTTATATGTATTCGTACCAAATATATAAATAAATAAATAAATCAATAGAAAACTCCAATAAACCCACCCCCCAAAGAACTGAGAGAGACCCAATCCAATCTGTCCCTTGGGCCCCACCACTCCCTCCCATTATTTGGTCTCCCCCGCCCCCCTTTCAAGGATCGACCAAAAGAGATCCAAACCCCACAAAATCGCCCTCCATTAATGGCGGAACTCGCACAGGCGGCGGCTGCGACGGAGGTGTACTCGCCGCGGACGGTCCAGGTGTGGAGGACTCTGTGGAGCTGGCTCTCCTTCTTCTTCCAGATCATCGCCCAGATCCTCCGTGGGACGACCCCCTCCCTCGCTCGCGTCCTCTCCTTCGTCGGTCTCAGGCATTCCCTCCTCCACAACGCCTCCACGGGCTCTTCTTCTACTACTACCGCCGCCTTCAAGCCCCTCCCCGTCGTCGAGCTCTCCACGGAGGAGGATGGGCCCGGGAGCGACGTCGATCTGCCCTCCGGTCCTGACAAGCTCACGGTGAGGATCGGTATCTGATTTTGATGTGTTTTTGTTTTTGTTTTGGTGAGGATTTGATGTGGTTGACTTTGTGGACTTGCGGATGGGTTGAGTTTGTTTTAGTTGTTTTTGGATGGAAAATTTTGTTGGGTTGGTTGGGGTTTCAGAGTTGATTCATGCACTTGTAGCTCGGTTGATGGACTTTTCACCAGGAAGACTTTGGTTCCAATTTAGACTCATATGGAAGATTACAATTTTGGAGGATTAGTGATTATAGTTGGGATTTAGTTCCTGTTTAATTGTGTGTGTGTGCATACAAGGACGCATCGTGTTGTTTAGAATTTGAAGGTAAAAGGGGATATAAGCAATGAGGTGTGGGAGAAGGTGTATTTGGCGTCGAAGATACATGGCGGCTTCAGAGATTCTAATACTAAGTGGGAATGGTTAAGGAAAAGGAGGAAAAAGAAAACCGATAATGGTTTGTTTCCAATTTAGCTTCATGCGAAAATAAGTTTGAGGTTTAATTATTATAGTTTGATATTGGTTTCTGTTTAATTGTGTGCGTTTGCGTACAAGGATGTTTCGTGTTGTTTTTATGGGGATTGGAACTTGCTCATGGTAATTGTAAGTAAAGGAAATAATGATTATGGTGGTTATGGAAGTATGATTGTCATATTCGTTGTCAGATTATGTTGCATCTGTAAGATCAAGGGAAAGTGCCAAAAGGTTCTATGTACAAAAGGTGAAAACCCAAATGAGGAAAAGAATAAACTAAAATCCCTAAATAAGGAAACTGGAAACACTAATTTAGGAAAGAAAGGAAATACTAAACAACCCTTATATAATCTCTTAACATCATCATCATCATAATGATCATTAATATTGTCACCATCAACACAGTCATTCACCCAATTTTTTTTATTGGAGTTCTTGATCACACTACGAGGTCATCATCCACAGTTGGTGATTGTATCTTTACATTCTTAGTACTTTCGAAGAATTATTTTGCTCCTCTTTTCGTGAAACGTTTACCTTGAAGTGTTTCTTGTAATCATGGTCTCCACTTTTCTCTGTGCACACTTAAACAATCTCAGCTGATTTTGCATGCATTAGGTTTCCCTTGTAAGCGTGCTCCAAGTTTTGAGGTGCAGTATTGTATGGTAATATTGTTTTTGTTCTTGCCACCATCACAGCATTACTTGCATATTGTTTGCTGTTGATTGTCCAACTCTGACTTGTACAGTTATCTCCTCATCTATCTTTATTTGTCTGCTGGTATATGACAATCACTTGATGTACTTGCCTTTATGACTTTAGGTTAGCTAATGTGCTTTCATATTAGCACTTCTGTATTATAGAATTTCTTCACTTTAAATTCCTTTCAAACTGTATGGATCTTTCTTTAATGAATGGTGGTGGTAGTGTTCCTAAATTTCTCAATAAAAGAAAAAAAAAGGAAAAGGAAAAAAGAAAAAAAAAGAGACAATCTAGGTTTTACCTTGCATTTTCCTCAGTAACTCAAACAGAGCCATTTCCTTGTTTGAATTATTTTTGTGATGAATTCCTAGGATTATGTCACTCATATGTTGGATGGCAATGTGAAAAATCCTGAAATGCCTTCAGATAATTTATTTTGCACTTCCTGACGCATGTTAATGGGAACCAAATAACTCCCTATACACATTAAAAGATGAGCCAGTGATCCTTTCATGCACCACAATTAAATTTAAAACAACATGTTTTGTGGAGCACGGTGGCTCTTACAAGCTGGAAAATCAAAGGTATGGCCTTCGACATATTAAAACATTTGGCCATAATCAATTCTACATTGGCATTGTTTGGGACTTCCGATTATGTTGAGTGGTTATCTAAGAAATTCTCTAACTCAAATGTGAAAAATGAACAACTTTACTGTCTGAAGGGCAACATATGAATGACATCAAGTGACTTTCCGCTCCTGTCCGCAGTCAATGATAAACAGGCTAGTGCCTCCAGTCCACTTACATCTCTAACTTCTCTCTATACACAGGTTTTGATGTGGGTTTCTCATAATAATGTACACTGATTATGCATAATAGCTGCAGTAATTTCCATCTGCATCTTCTAAGAAACTTATAATATATACCTTCCATGATTCTGTTGCACCGAAAATGTGTGCTTAATCTAGCTGATAATTACTGAAGCTAATATTTTATCACTGCTACACATCCTAAAAGTTCACTGAAGTGGAATGAATACTTTTAACCCATATTCTAATTCATAATTTGTGTTGAATCTTTTATTATGAATGAAACCTGGATATTGTCAATCACATAAGTATATGGTCTTTTCCCTCAACTCATTTAAAATTTAGATTGGTTTAAAAGTTGGTCAAATTTCATCAGATCAAGGTGCTTGGTGCTCCATTAATTTGTTGTTCAATTCGCGAGTGCGTTTTAATTTAGAATATGAAGCATCATATACTTGATTCATTGTTCACCCGGTGCTGCCCCCATGCCCTGCTCCTAGGGAAGTGTCGCCCGTCCAACAATGGATGATGCAGCCAACGCATGCAGGGAGGGAAAAACAAAAAACAAAAACATAAACTTAAATTTTTATTGGATGCACAAGGATACATGAACACCAGATGCTGTTTTATGGGTTGTTATTTTTACTCATGCCTTTTCTTTCGTTAGTACTTACAAGTGCAACTTGATGAAACATTTAGGTAGTGCTTGATTTGGATGAGACTCTGGTTTGTGCATATGAGACATCTAGCTTGCCTGTGGTAATTCGTAACCAAGCTATTGAAGCAGGATTGAAGTGCTTTGAGTTAGAATGTATATCTGCAGAAAAGGTCTGACTCTTCATAATCGCTTGCTTATTTATTTGATTATGTAGCCTTATCCACTTTGGAACTTAATGAAGGTTTATGTCTTTGGTTCAAGGAAGGTGAAGGAAAACCAAAGGTGAATCATGTCACGGTATTTGAACGTCCCGGTTTGCATGACTTTTTACAACAAATAAATGAATTTGCAGATCTGGTGCTATTCACTGCTGGTCTTGAAGGTCTGTGGTGTTCTCTTTTTCCTCACTCAGTCTTCATCCTAAGTGTTCCTCTAATACATTTTTCTTGTATTTGTCTAATTCATTACTTTTGTTGCCTCTCAGGATATGCAAGGCCACTTGTTGATAGAATAGATGTCGAAAATAGATTTATTCTGCGTCTTTATAGACCTGCAACGATTACCACGTGAGTTTATTGGTCATTTCTTACCTGAAATTGTTTAAATATTTTCTAATTTACATTTGCAAGGTTGATTGATTACCTTGACTAGATCCACCCTGGATGACCCACTTCTGTGATTGCAGTCATATTGTGTTATTTTGAATTGCTTTTCTGGGTAGATACACACACAGAGACAGAGTTGAGTTTACATGTAATTCATATGTTGAAGGATGTGAGGAATTGGACTGTTCAATTCAGTTTAAGGAGTTGAAATTGAGCCAGATTTGTGTTAAGACCTGTTTTGGTGTCCTCTTCATCAAGTTTGAGTCGTGTAGTTTGTCGGATTGCACATTGGACTTTTTTTCCACCATAGTTGCCAAAAGGCAAAAATTAGGATTTGGTGTTTGATGAACAAGTTTGGTTTTTATGGTGTCTGACTTGTTTCTTGAAGTTTTTTAGTTTATGTCTCATCAATATTTGAGGTTTACAAAAATAAAATTTTCAGCTCTGTGATGAAGTTGGGATTGAGGATCAGTTATAAAGATGGTCAGAAATCTGATGAGTTTTTGCCCAATTGAAATATTTCAGTCTTGCTTTTTTAGCTAGAGTTTAGCTGGTTCAATGCATATCTTTCTTTTCTCTTCTTCAATTATTCTTTTTCCTTTTTTCATTTATGTGCTTCTGTGTACATTAACTTACGGATGATCATACTTGATGCAAAATTGAAATACAGTTTAATGATTGAAACACAATATGTATCCACACCCTTGATTATTCTTTAGCATTAAATAATCTCATGCAATGTCTTAAACTATTGACAATAGTCAGATTCTGGCCGTTGGAGGATCTTTTTTTAAAATCAATCTATTACAAATGATATTTGGCTAAGGTGAATTTTGGTATTTTTGAGAGAGAGGGTGTAAATATCCAAAAAGAGGCAAACAAGATGTCTTCTAACAAAGACAACCTATGCAACATTGCAACTTGGAAACAGGCAGGGGAACGGATATGACATGAGAATATGTCACAGACATGGTGACACAGCAATGTTTTTTTAAGGGAAAAATTCATCAAACACCCTATGAATGTCTTCAAATAGCAATAGCTCCTTTAAAAATCAGAAATCCATATAACCCCCTACAAAGTTATCTAAAATTCTCATATCCCCCTGCCGTCAATTCTAATGACTTAACCATGCTTAAAAATAGTTAAGATGTAAAAAATAACTTTTTCACTCTTCTAAGAATGGTTTCACCCTCTCCTTAACCCATTTTATCGTTCCCTAAAGCATGTGTTTCCTTTATCCTCTCTCCCGCCCATAAAAAACATGCAGAAACCGTGCATTGGCACTCAAAGGAAGGATCAAAAACTAGGTCCACAAGAATTGAAGTCATGAAACTCATATGTTTTGGAGATTTTATAGTAGATTTTTTTTGAAGGAAATGATAGGAGACATCTTAATAATTAAAGAAGTCCCTGAACAAGAAGGAGAAGAGGGATTCTAAGACCTTTAAGATTAGTTTAATGGAGCATTTAAATTTTCATCAGATGTAATTATGTAATAATTAAAAAATTGGAGAACTTCTTGAAGGACTTTGAAGAAGTGTTGTGATGCGTGATAGTTTTTAGAACCACTTGTAATCCAGTCAACTTGATGTCATGATACTTCTATAGATTTTAAGAGGCATTCATTCAGACTTTAACATTGTGAGGCTAAAATTCCTGTATAATAGCAAATGTTTCAGGTTCAGCAGCTTCCATAAGCCATGGGAAAGTCATGGGATTTGGCTGTCCTATTGAATTGCACAGTTTCACCCCAATTATGATAATCTCAAACATGTAACCTCTAATATTTGCCCCAAAATAGTTCTCTCCCTCTCTCTCCTGGAGATGCTAAGTCATAATTGATCGTCCCCCGAAAGAGCAAAGTATAACAGACCTTTCATATATGATCAGTTATCTGCCTCTTACTTTCTAGCAACTGCTCTTAATTTTTTTTTTTATATTTAATTTATAAAGTTTCAATAGTTTTTTAATTTAGTTAATCTGATGTTGGAGAGACTTGACGAATCATAAATATGGCTTGGAAAGTTTTTTTTTTTTGAGGATAAACAATTAATGGTTTGGGGGAATATGGCTTGGAAAGTTGTCTGATACTCTTACTATTTTGCAAGTCAGGGAATATCGGGAACATGTGAAAGACCTATCCTGCATCTCTAAGGATCTCTGCCGAACTGTGATTGTTGATAACAATCCATTTAGTTTTGTTCTACAACCACTTAATGGAATCCCATGCATTCCATTTTCTGCCGGACAGCCTTACGATGAACAGGTAACAACTGTTTGCACATCCTCATCGGATTTAATATATCTTAAAACAAAAAAATGCCCACATTTCCGTCGTTTTTTATTTCAGTTAATCGGAGTTCTTCTTCCACTTCTTAAGCACCTCTCTCTCCAGAATGATGTGAGGCCTGTACTGCATGAAAAGTTTCACATGCCGGAATGGTTTCAAAAACATGGAATCCCAGCATCGCATTGGACGTAAAGATTTTGCTTATAATAGCAGTCAATTGTTTGCTAGGGCACCTGCACAGGTAGGCGCACGCGCCTTCTGTATATACTTCAAATCTTTATTATTAATCCTTGCAAGGGCATGTATATTATTGATTCCGGTGCCTCCGGATAGAACTGGAGACCAAAATGGCCTGACTCCAGTTTATTGTTCCTGCCGATGTCTGATAATACTTCAAAAAATTTCAGCTCGGTAGCGATCTTGGCAAGGTTTCAATCTCATTTTATGTAATTGTTTTGTATTATGTCAGTGAAGAGAGCTGTTTTTGTTATAATATAACTTTTGGTCAAGCAATCAATTGCTAGATGCAAAATAGATTATTCTGAAGGTGACAGAAATGTATTGGATGACTTTCATCTTATTTGTACATGGTTTTATGAAGGGTCTGGGCTGTGGCAAAATCCAGCCTGAACACCAGACTGTGACCCTTGTCTTTGTGTAGGGAGGACATTAGCATGTGCAACAATAAAAATGTCCTTTCCGGCAGGAAGGCAGATTGATCCTACAGACCTGCTTCATTCGGTTTGTCAAGACCTTAGCAATGATCATATAGCAAGCGTTGACGGGACAAATCGGTCGATATTTCTTCACATCCAGTGCTTTTCTTCTTTGGGAATGAGCATGAACATAAATTATATCTTGTAAAACTGTCGGCCTTGGGATTATCTGGATACCCTAGATCAAGCTATGTTGAAAATAAGGTGTTGATATGCTCTGTCAGTTTTGCAGTCCGTCTGCAAATTCGAAAGCGTTCTTCCAATTGACTATCCACTATAGTAGTAGAATAGTGTAGTAGTGGAAAGTGTTTTTTTTTCCCAAAAAATGCATTGATTCATCGAAGTAGATGCTTTACCTTTCATGAGTGTCGATACACGTAGTTTATTTTATAGCTCGTTTTACAGTCTTATACGTTATAATAACATAGTATATTACGTTATCATAGCATATGGGGGTCTATCATAGTATATGACATCATTTTTTTAAATTTTTTTAACTTGATAAAAAATACACTAATGTATCTCAGTATATACTTTATTTCATATAACAGTATGTACTTCATTTAGAGAGAGTATGATTTAAAAAAAAAAAAATCAATGTGGACTGCAATTGAAGCCGCAATGGGGTTGAATGTATCATTTTCCTATCTTTCATTTGTTGCCTCATATGGCTAGTACTAATAATGACTTATCATTGAAAAATTTTATGGGGGGAGTAGTCGATACGGACTTTGATGGATTTCTGTGGACATTGTTTAAGTGGTGTATTTTTGTAGACTTTGCAGACTTTCACAGACTTTTGCAGACTTTCATAGACTTTTGCAGACTTTCACAGATTGACACTCATGGACTTTCACAGACTTTTGCAGACTTTCACATATTGACTCTCATGGATTTTCACATACATTTGTAGACTTTCACAAATCACTCTCATGGACTTTCACAGACATTTATAGACTTTCACAAATCACTCTCATGGACTTTTAAGGATTTTCACAGATTTTAGTATTCTTTCACAGATTCACTCTTTTCATATATGAATTTCTATTAATAAACACAATAATGTTTTTCGATTTAAATAACAAATAAAGAACTCATCATACCCAACATAAAATGTAATTTAATATAGTAAATATCAATCTTCACTTATCTGAAATACATATTGCTAGAATGCCATGATAAAAACAAGTAATAAAAATAATTGATTGCAACACAAACAAATCCATAATTCTTACATTCATCAAACATATGAGTCGATATCAATATTTCATACATATTTACATTCATAAAAAATTCTTCTTCATTCGAAACAATCGATCTAAAATAATAATAAAAAAAACCTTATATTGAGAAAACTCCACAATGTAACCTTTTTTTTTTTCTGTTATAGAGAGAAAATTTCATAGAGGGAGGAATGCGTTTTTAATTAGGAAGACAATAAAAAATAAGAAAATATATATATTATATAAAAATCATATATTACATCTCTTCAAATATAATGAAATAAAATCATAAATTATATTACTTAAAATAAAATAAAATAAAAGTGGTCATTATATTACTTTAAATAAAAAATGAAATAAAAGCAATCAATATATTTAGTCATATATATTCATATGCATAAATATATCTTTTTATTTTTATATATGTCTGAACATTATAAAAAAAATGGATATATATTATACAAAAATAGAAACATCTTCAAAGAAAATAAAAAAAACATTTTACATATAATCAAATCTATGATAAATCTATATTTTAGAAAATAATTGTGGATGATTTAGGCATATATTATATAATATATAATAATGAAATGATTTATTGCAACACAAGCAAATCTACCATTCTCATATATTCATCAAACATATGAGGTGATATCAATATTTCATACAAATGAACATTCAGAAAAAAAAAGATATAAATAAAGAAAAAAAATGTGAATAAAAATATGAAAGGCATGAGATAAAAATCATAAATGAGTTTTGTTGAAAGAAAAAAAAGAAGAAATATTCACAATACTGGAATAAAAGTCCATGAGAATCCCATCCATTTAGGTGGGATTTTGAAATGATTTTTTCCTTTGTATTTCTCTCTCTAAAGTCCACAAAAATCCACAAAAATCCATCACTTATGAAAGTCTTTACAAATCCTGTTTAAATTGAATAACACAAGACAAAATGTCTACTACGAAGAGTCTCAATCGAATAACGCTGGACTTTTTGTCCACGAAATAATGTCTCAATCGAATAACACTGGATTTTATGTCCACGAAATAATGTCTGAATCGAATAACGCTGGACTTTTGTCCACGAAATAATGTCTCAATCGAATAACGCTGGACTTTTTGTCCACGAAATAATGTCTGAATCGAATAACGCTGGACTTTTTGTCCATAAAATAATGTCTCAGTTGAATAACACTGGACTTTTTATCCACGAACCAATGTCCTGATTGAAAAACACAAGATTTACAAATCCATGGACATGTACAATTTGTCCATGAAAATCCTAATTGACTACCCCCTATTAGATTTAGTCATTTTAATTAACTGAAACTTAGACCATACATTTTTTTTCCTTTTCAAAACACCATCTAATGAAATATATTATTTGATAAAAATGGTATATCGTTTCATTTCGAGTTGAATGAATTTATTTTTAACAAATGCAATGGCCTGTTACCACATCACCTTATTTGGGCTTGGGCTTCAACGTTGATAATCATAGACTCATCCCAGTAATGTATACTCAAATATCGCATTATATGGAAGTTAATTTTTTATTTTTCAACTAGTGAGTGTATATTTTTTTTAAAAAACTCCAGCATACCATCTGCTCTAGCTCTTATTGCCTTATTCGCCTGCCTATCTTTAAGCCTCCGTTTGGATCCGGTATAAGAGTTCGGATAATATTGAATAACAAAAATTGTGTGTTTGTTTATCTTGAATAACCCCGAATAAAGTATGTCAGAATAAACCCTGATAAAATGATATGTATTCCAATCAACTCCTAGAATTAAAGTTATCCAATGTTATTCAATCCAAAGAATATGTGGGTCCACTGTCAAATCAAGTGTCATCACCTTTTATAAATCATGTCAAATCAACTATCATTATTTTTTTACTTTTTATAAATCCCCTTATTCATACTTTATTCACATTTTACTCAAATAACAAAATATTTATTCTTACGTTTATCAACAAGAATAATTCAAAACACAACCAAACACAAAATCATTTTATCCATATTTATACTGATTTATGCTTGAATAAATCTATACTATAGAATAAAATCTATCCCCGTTTGGTAACAGTGGTTTATTATCCTGCAGCTTTATTTAAACCTTCGAATTAAAAAAAGAAAAAGAAAAAGAATAAAATGAAGGAAAGGAGTTATTCATGAATCTAAAAATTTAGGGTTTCTGAAAATCTAATAAATTTTTCCAAAAACAGCTCATTTTCGATCAACCGCTTCAATATTGTTGAAAAAGAACTTTGTAAAAAAAAGAAGAAGAAAAGAATAACCATGGTATGTAGCATGTACCATCCTTTTTATTAATATAAATAAATAAATAAATATAAATAAATCAAAATCCATCAGTTTTTAGGGATCCAAAAAACAAAAAAAAAACCTCTTCTTTTAATATTCAAACCCTTTTTTTAAGTCGGTTTCCATGGGGTTTTTTTCTAAAAAGCCCAAAAGAGAGCTCATTTTATGGACTCACACAGACTACCTGGAGCCGAAAAAGGGCGAGACCCTGGCAACAACACCATTGCAACGTCAGCAAGCGCATGTTGGCACTCGTAAGCGCCCGCCGCGTCTCCTTCTCCTCTCTCATCAAACCCATCGCGCGTCCCCCTCTCATGCCGAACAGACGACCTCGCTCACGACCTTCTCATCAATGTCAAGAGAAGCCGATCACCACCACCACCGACCACGTCGGGACCGTCTCCGACGCCCTCGGCGGACTGACCGTCCGCGACGCCTCTCCGACACCTTCGACGGCGGGGGTGGGGGTGCCGAGGCTGCCGAAGGGACCTATCGGGGCCGATTTTGTCGTGGATGGGAACACGTACTGCCGGGCGCAGATACGGGCCACGTTTTATCCCAAGTTCGAGAACGAGAAGTCCGATCAGGAGGTCGGTTGGTGTTGGTGGTTAGGTTTGTTTGTTTGATTGATGAGTGATTTTGAAGGAAATTCGATTTTATTGTGATGTCTTGCAGGTTAGGACGAGAATGATAGAGATGGTTTCTGCTGGCCAGGCGGTTCTGGAGGTATGGTTTTGATATTTAAATGGTTTTTTTTTTTTTTTTTTTTTTTTTTTGTATTAGAGCTTTTTGAGTGGAATGGTAAATCTAGAAATCATGAAATCTTTTGCCTTTAGTGAATGTTTGGCGTTGTTACACTCAGTTTTTTTTATTTTTTATTATACCTCGTTAAAGTTTTTCATACATCTGTTAAAAATGAGTTCATTCAATTCGAAATGGAGTGATATATATTTTTTATTAAAGCATATACCTCATTAAATGATTTTTTTACAAAAATGAAATATGTGTGGTCTGAGTTTTGGTTAGTACAAATGACCAAGTCTTAACATTTTCCTTGTTGAATTTGGTGTGGTGTGCTATGTGTTTTGGATGGCAGGTCTCGCTCAAACATTCGGGATCCCTCTTCATGTATGCAGGGCATGAGGGCGGAGCGTATGCGAAGAATAGCTATGGGAACATGTGAGGGTCATGTTTAAATTGTGATCATCTTGTTATCTTCCTTGTGTCCTTTGCTATTATAAATAATGTTCTTATGTTTTAGATATACTGCTGTTGGTGTTTTTGTTCTTGGCCGGACTTTGCGTGAGGCATGGGGTGCTGAAGTGAGCAGGAAACAAGAAGAGCTCAATGACTATCTCGAGGTAACTTACATTTCAGAGTAAATTGTTAATTTATTGTGTCTTTGGTGATATGTTTCAGTGTACTGATGGATGGCTTTTAAGTCGGCTCTACATGTAGTCACATTTAATTAGTATATATAAGGTTCTACATGGTTGTTGACCTATTACTTAGTTTTTGAAGAAAATGATATGGGCATGAAAACTATTTTCTATGTAATAAGTTATCTTGTAGCCCTACAAAGACAAAATTTACTACTCTATGAGAAATGAGATTGATAAAATGCATCAATATGATATGGGCGTTACATCCATGTGTGCCACTTTATCTATTTATTTATTTTGCTAATGTTGCAACTTGCAATGTGTATATGAGAAAATTTATTAAAGCCTTTACTTCTGAAATTGAGATAAGTTTTCTTCAAATGTGAATGACTGAATGATAGTAAAAGGGTAAGTAAAGTAAAGAACAGTTTTTTAATGCAATTTCATCTTTGTTTGTTTTGGACATGATTTTCAATTACATGAAATATACAATACATTTTATTGGCATCGCAGGCAACGTCACTCTGGTCTTGATTGGGTAAACTTTGTCTCTGTAATCTTCTTTGTTCCGCTTTCTTGTAATGCAAATCCTTCATGATGCTCTTTGGAGTTTATCCCAATTAATAATTTTTGGTTTTAAAATCCCGCGTTTCATCACAAAAAATCGCTCTATTCCTTTGTAATGTCTGCTGATAGAAAACCTTACGTCCCCGTTTGGATAGCGGAATTGAGTTATTCTGGATAGATAACTATGCCAGTATAGATAACAAATCTACAAGAATAAGAGATTTTATGTTTGCTTTTGTTTTTTTTATTTTCATTGGAAAACGTAAGAATAAAAGTTGAGTTGTTTGGTTGATAAGGAATAAAATATAAATAAAGTGTAAAAAAGTTGATTTGATACGTGGGTCCTTTGATGTATAAGAGGTGTTGGTAGGTGATTTGATGTGATAAGGTGTAAAAAGTTGATTTGACATGTGGGCCCATGGGAATAGATAAAGTGAGTATAGCTTATCATAGGGGTTACTTAGAATTGTTATACACTCTTATACTCGTTTAAACTGGTTTAGTAATACCAAGTTATATCCTGCAAACAAACAACCATTTTCTCTATCCATTCTTATACCACCCTTATAGTATCCTTATACTCGTTTATTCCGTTTACCAAACGGGGGGTACAAGCTTCATGGTGTCTATTACCGACTATTTTATCTAGTGGGATAAATGATGAAATATTTGGTTTTGTCTCTGTCTTGCAATCACATAGTGTTTTGGTACCCAATTTCTGGTTGAATACACACATTCAATCATAAAATGATAAAAGGTAAGCATCTTACTTCTTTAGGGCCTTTTTTTTGTTCTAGTATTATTTTATTGTTGATTCTGAAATCATAATCCTAACCTTGATTCTCATTTTTCCCCAGAAAAATCACATGTGTATATCTATGGAATTAGTGACTGCTGTTCTAGGAGATCATGGGCAACGACCCCTTGATGATTATGGTATCTCATTCCATTTCTTTATTAATAATTAGTAATGAAAAAACTATATGCATATTCCATGAAGGTATATGGGTGAATCATAGTCTATAATTTATCTAACCATTTTGCTGTTATGCCAGGGCATGATTGATGTTGAGATAATTTTTTGCGCACCTCTGAGCAATTTAAATATTTGATGGAAATTCATCTCTCTTCTTCTTCTTTTTTCTTTTTTTTTGAAATTGGGTGGAATGTTCATTAATTTCATTATCCAGTGAACATCCAGAATAAAAAGATCTAATTGTTGCTCTTTAAATTAACTCATTATATGTAAACATTTAACTACAATAGTCAATTCTTCTATTTCTATTCAAACTTGCAAATTTGGTTCCCACTTTCATTTTTTCCTCCAAGCTATTAGACATGCTGTCCAACATGATATATCCATGAGTTGGGGCTTTGCTGGGCCATGTTTCTACATTTTCATAACTGGTTTGCCTGATATTCAGTGATGGAATCCTACTGCCTGATTAAATATCAGATTATCACTCATACCATTCATCTCTTATACACTTTTGTGACTGCAATTGAATCCTCAGGTCTGATTTCTACAAAAGGAAATAATGGCTTACAATTGAAAAGTTTCACAGATTCATTTCTCTTTGTTTTTCCATTAGTATGGTTGCTGTAGCATGCATATCCATATACATACATATGCGCGCATGCATGAGTTGTTGCAGTTTGCTGCAAACCTGCAAATAATTCTACCAAGAGAGGTTTTTATACAGCACCCTAATGAATTAAGATCACTTCACATAGTTGATACATGTTCTCTTCTTGTATTATTCATATATTCCTTTTCATGATATTTTTTTTCCTTGAAGAATTTTTTTCATGTATTATGTTTATTCTTTGTTTCTTGATACCAGTGTGTTTTGTTTGAGCAGTTGTAGTGACAGCGGTAACTGAGCTGGGGAACAGAAAACCAAAGTTCTATTCTACTCCAGAAATAATTGCTTTCTGTAGGAAGTGGCGTCTACCAACAAATCATGTTTGGTTGTTCTCTACAAGGTGAATATCATCTGTTCTTTATTTCAGCTATAAGGAAAGAACAGCCTGGAATGGTAACCTGTGAAACTATGTTAAGAAACAAATAATGAAATCTGTGTTAAACATCAACAGCATATATTGATTGTTATGTCTTTTCTAATAAATATATTTTCTATTGACAGTCAATCTTATTGAAAATCTTGAAGTCTCTTAGGAAAATGAGGTTCCGGAATCTCAGACATCTACAAAACCATAAAATCCTTGATCTTCAAGATGTCAACAGACCTAAGGAATATGAAAGCTTTTGTTTTTTTGCTAAGACCTTTCTTCTTTCTCGCTAACAATCTTTTGCTGTCTTCCCACATCATTACTGCATCTTATGCTCTTTTGGTTTATTCTATTTGTTTTTTTTTTAAGTTTTTTCAATTTTCAAGAGGCAAGGAAAATGCGTTGTTTAATTTTATCATAAATGTAGCCTTATTTGGCTGGACTGCGAGTTAGCCCTCCTGGGCAAATAGTCTTGTAGTCTTTTATGCATGATGGTGCTCCTTATTGCATTATAATGATAGAAGGTTGGATATATTATTGTGGGCCTTTGCTTCCTACTAAATGAATTTGCTGATATGGAGCAAGGACACAACAAGACGCAATAACAACATGGTGATATGATAAATCTTGAGTAAACTAGGACATAGACTAGGTACAGGTATACAGACATACACACATGTACATGTTGTATTTTTATTATATGATGAAAAAAAGTGAGCAGTCACCCAGAAACTATAAAAAGTTAATATGATTACTTAGCATCTCTAGCTTTGTGTGATCATAAACCTTACAATAATTATTAAGGAAAAAGTTGAGATGTGTCTGACTCATGCTGATGCCCATCATGTTGTGCCCCATGTTTGATACATGTCATACAAGTACATGACATGTCCATTGAAGTTTGCTTGGTTCCTAGATTTGCTGATCCAGATTTGTATATTCTGAAATCTTCTTGAAGTTGAAAGGGGGTATGGTGTTCAGGATTGTTCGCACACCTAAATGATATATCTATCTACATGTATGAGTTCTTTTTGCATCTGACGAGTTTAAATTATTTGAAAATAATAATCTTTTTTCCCCACTCATCATGCCTTAGGATGCCTTGTGTATGTCTCTGCCATGTAGAGATTCTTAAATAAATGTCTAATAATGACACTTGCACAATGTTGTTTTTTCTTAAAAAGCAGAAACCCAATTTTTAATTTGTGTCAGTAAATGTCTATCCTCATTGATATTGATGCCTATCATTTTATTTTCCTTTTGTTGATCCAGGAATGGATCAAGAGTTTTTTATTAACTAGAATGCTTTGTTTCTGATCATGTTTATATTTTTTCTAGGAAATCTGTGACTGCCTTTTTTGCTGCCTATGATGCATTATGCGAAGAAGGCACTGCAACGCCTGTTTGTCGGGCTCTTGATGAAGTTGCAGACATTTCTGTGCCTGGTAAATTGCACATCTTAAAATGCTTTAGAGAAATATAACCATGTGGTAGTACATCCTTTTGGGTAATTTTTGGACATCTTGTCAGTCCATATGGGTTTGATCAAATGGAGAAATATTAGGGAGACCATGGATATTGTCGGCCCATGAAGTTGTGGACATTTCTGTGCCTGGTAAATTGCACATCTTAAAATGCTTTAGAGAAAATAACCATGTGGTAGTATATCCTTTGGGTAATCCTTGGACATCTTGTCAGTCATTCTAGAGTCTTAGATGTTGTCATAGTTGTTTGTATTTGTTGACATCATCCATTATCATTTGATCGAGAGCCTAGGATATTGTGACGGTCAATCATATTTGTTGATCTTTTTTTATTTATTTATTTATTTGTTGATCATATTTGTTGATCTCTGATCAAACAGTCCAAGCTCTTTTATCATTCTCCGAAGCCTTAGATGATCTTCCATGAATAATGCCATGTTTTTTATCTAACATACATTCTAATGCACGACCGTCCGGAAGGAGGCAAATTTTTTCGCCCAGCTACCCACGTTAGCGGCAAATATCAGTGCGAAACAACAATGGATCTTTTTCAGATAGACCCCCAGGTTTTAGAATTTTTACAACCGAACCCCTACACGTGTTATAAATAAGTCCCTCATATTTATAATTAGGTTCCTAACAAAAACGGCTAATTTTATCTTTTCCTGGGCTTTCTGCAGATCCACCCCCATATTCTACCAGTTTCACAACTAAACCCTATCTGTGTTGTAAACAGGTCCCTGATCCAAATTCCAAGATTTACAAGCAGGTCCCTAATATCAAAACATGATTTTTTAGACTTCAAATTTCATGAAACTTCATTCAAATATTTTTCAGACCATTAAGATACTTATAAAATTATAAAATATAAATATTTTAATTTCATTAATAAATAAACCCATTAAGGTACCCATAAAATTATAAAATATAAATATTTTAGTCATATTAATAAATACAAAAATTACAAATAGAATCAGACCTATTTAAACTCATAAAATTATTGATGGATGTCTTGCTTTAAATTTAAAACTTGTTCTGTTTTTTTTTCCATTGATTTTGGATCTATATGTATCAATTTTTTTTAGATGTGAAAATAAATGTATTTTTAGTTTTTTTATGGCAGTGTTTTTTTTATATATTAGTAATATATGATGGATTCCATAAATGTAGTTTTTTTTGTCAAACCACATAAGTTTTCATCTCATATAATTATGATTTTGCTTTCATTTTTTCTATTTTTGATTCATCAAAGAGTAATATTCAATGTATAACAAATTTATTAGTTTGTCGTGTTTATCTGTTTATTATTATCTTGTTTAATATTTTATTTGAATTGTTAACAATGATCGTTTATTGTATTCATTTTTATTTATTAAAAAATTTATATTTATTTAATTCTTTTTCTTGGTGTTGTTTGATTGTTATCTTGTTTAATTTTTTATTTTGAATTATTAACAATGATAGTTTGTTCCATTCGTTTTTATTTATTAAAAAAATTATATTTATTTAATTTTTTTTCTTAGTGTTGGTTGATCAAATGATTGACTCATTTACATGTAATCTTATTGGATGAAAGCTTAATTTTAATCCAATGTTCTTACAATAGCTCATAATTTTTGGGTCCGACAATGTTCTTCATATTCTTATCAAGTTACTACTATTTTTTATGTTGAGAAGTTAATACTATTTATTCATATTTGTTATTACACACATTGCGCGTGCCCTTGACTAGTATTATTAAATATAGAGCCTTAGAAGTGTTGAACATTGATCATGTATATTTATCATTGGTTAGACAGCTGCAGATTGAGTACTTTTTTTTTTTGAATTCGATCTAGAGGCTTAACTGTGGTGATCATAGGTTTTTTTTTTTTTTTTTTGATGACGGAGGTGCTTTCCGTGACTGACCTTACGGTTAAGTTGGTAAGCTACCTTCGCCTGTTTGTCCCTGGTCCCACAGAAAATTCTTTCGAATTTCGTCTAACAAACAGGAAGTATAACACAGCGCCAAGACTCGAACCCAAGACTTACCCTTAACACAGGTAAGTCCTGAACCGTTGTGCTATGACCACTGAGGACAAAATCATAGGTCATATTTGTTGAGCTTTGATCACAAAATCCCATTAAGATTGTATTTGTTGATTTTCAGTCAGATGGTCACTGATCTTTAAATATCCAGTGTGAGACCAATGATGTCGGACATTGATTATAATGATTCATCTCTAGTTTAATGGCTCATAACCTTTTGTCCATATATTGGAGCAACATTTGGTGAGATAAAACGTTTGAGAGCCTGGGGCCAAGGAACAGGATTTCACCTTGAAATATGAGGATCAAAATGGTATTTGTGCATATCTGTTTCTACTTTCTATAGATGTCCCATCTTAGTTGGGGTTCATTTGACTAACTAAAAAATTATTTATGATCATACAATGTGATGCATGTTTAATTAGAACACAGTTCCACACGTGTGCACATTTTTTTTTTTTGGAAAATAAATGGTAGGTACTCTACCGCAATAATATTAAAATGAAGTAAATGCCCAAAAAGAAAACGGAAACTAAAGAGCAAAGCCCCACCAAAAACCCCAAGGAGCAAAAACCCAACACAAAACAAGTCCACCATGGTAGAGGCGTAATAGAAGAGGTATCTGCGGGCTCCCACCCATGCATGGGAACAACAAAATCACAACACTACTCAATTACAATCCTCCCTCCAGAATACAAAACAAGATGAGTCCCCACACAGCATCTCTCCCAATGTTTAATGAACCGGATTATGGATCCCCAAATGTATATATAGATGTTTTACGCGGTCAACCCCATCTTATGGGGAAATGCTATTTAAGGACAGTATTTTTAACATGTATGCTATTTTAGAAGTATGAGTGTGTGACTGGTGACTGCAAATATAGTTCAACCTGCAAATTTAAATGTGTGAAAAATGTATATCAATATATTGTGTTAAGCCTGTTATGCATGGCACCTTTTCACATTTATACAATGGATAATATTTAGTTTCATTCAAGTCAGGAACTAGAACGTGTACTGTGCTTGTGGCACAATTTATCTGACAATTTATATTCATGCTAGACAATTGACACTAGCTGACTTGGTGCTTCATTTTGACAAAGAAACTGTAGTACGACTAAACACATTGTTATGTTCTTTTTAATCTTCTGCCATTTCTGTGATAATTCCTCTCCATTCCCTATTTTTACCTGTCTGGGTTGTATTTTTTGCTTAAGTGCTTAACTTCTTGGAGACCATTTCCTTTACTTTTAGTTTTGGTTATACGCCAGTGGGCAATTTATTCACTCTATGTTGATGCGTCATTTTCCAATAAAATCTTTTCTAAATTGGCTGGTGGACCTATTTCTAGGATCAAAAGATCATGTCAAGGTACAAGGTGAAATATTGGAAGGTTTGGTTGCTCGTATTGTTAACCGTGAAAGCTCTAAACATATGGAGAAGGTTTTGAATGAATTTCAATCCCCACCACTCGATGGAGGTTTGTCTCTGGTTTCATTTTTTTGGCATGTGTTATTCATTTTATTGGATGTTGTGTGTTGAAACTTTTTTTGAAAACATCAATCAGAACTTTTCTTTTTTAGTATCTATATCAACATGATTAATTTTTTCTAGTTGGATTATAGACCATATCTAGCAATTTTTCCCCATCCTTTTGTGTCTGTCTTAATGGATTGAAGTATGAGGATCATGATTGGAGATTGAAGTTTTTTGTTCTCAACCTGATGTCAACTTATTTTTAAAGGAAAGGTTGTGTTAAATATTTGATAGTCTCATCTTCAGTTTGATCAAATAGCTCTATGTCGTTTTTAATCACAAAGGTAAAATCACCATCATCTCATTAGCAGATGTTTTTCGTATTCTGTAGCCTAATTCTTTTTCTGTTTTTTTGCCTGGTAATTTTTTTTTCATGTCTATTCAAGTATTATATTGGACAATAATTAATGCCAATGTTTTAGACTGGAGTAAATAGGTCATTATCATTTCCTTATCTTAAGAGTGTTGAAATGAGAAATATATACATCATAGTTTGTTAAGGTGGAGGTAAGGCCTCCTTGTCATCCTCCCTTGAGTTTTTATGAACTATTAATAAAATCACCGGTGGTAAGCTCCCACGACATCACAAAAAAAAAGTTTGCTCAGTTTGAGGTTATGTTAACATATCTCTTATGCGATTACTAACCTTGCCTTTCTCTTCAGGTGGTCAGGATTTGGGACATAGCTTGCGTGACTTATGTGCAGCAAATAGGTCTGATGAAAAACAGGTATCTCTGAAATTGATATATTTACTCTTGCCATGCAATGTGTGCGATTTGGATTATTTACGAGTATATATGTTTACTGATCCATTTCCATATCCTTCTAGCAAATACGAGCAATTCTGCAAAGTGCTGGGACATCTATGTGCCCAGACTATGCTGACTGGTTGATAGATGGGACTGATGCTCAGTCGAGAAATGCTGATCGATCAGTTTTTACAAAATTTTTACAAGCTCATCCTACGGATTTTTCAACAATTAAATTGCAGGTTTGTCGCTAAAGCTTTTTCTTGCATCAACTATTTGATTTTCTGTGACTTAGTGAAATATTGTTGTAGATGTCTTGATGCCACTTCATTGTCTAAAGGTGTTCATGTACTTGGTTGTCTTTTTTTTTGTGAAGTATTTCCACCTCTCATAAATTCTGTTTCCCAAATGTAGTAGAAAGTAATTTTGAGAAAGGCATGCAGAGAATGGAATTATTGACCGTTAAGGGAGAAAAAAAAAACAGAAACAGGAGGAACTACAGTTCACACGGATAATTAACATGCACGAATGTGTACAGGAATGATGTATTATGGCCTTAATATATATGCAAAAAATTCGTATGCAGAAAAAAGTGTGACTTACACCTAGTCACTGATTAAGTGATCACATAGGACAGTATGGTTAGTGTATACATGTTCAATCAGAATGTCAGGTATTGCTTCATTATTGTGGAAGACTTACTTGGTTTTGAAGTTTTTTTTCTGTAATTCTTTCTTTTCAAATGTACTTGCTTGCAGGAAATGATCCGGCTGATGAGACAGAGACGTCTTCCAGCTGCATTTAAATGTTATTGTAACTTCCACAAACTTGATTCTATAACAGGCAATAATCTTTATTTCAGAATGGTTATCCATGTGCACAGTGACTCTGCTTTCCGAAGATATCAGAAGGAAATGAGGTTTGTCTTTTTAGTGTCACACTGTTGTATTTTAAAAATCTTTTTATATCTTTTTTGTGTTTTTTGTATTTTTTATTATATTGAGGTGTGCAAACACCACTTTTCCTCGTACAGTATTAGCAATACATATTGTTTTCTTCTTGACTGATATCCATATACCCAAGATTTTGAAATGTCTTTCTTTAGGAAAAGCGCACACAAAATCTCCAGTATTATGAATTTCTAAAATGCAATGTTTTGATTGTCTTGCAGAGAAAATCGAGGACTGTGGCCATTGTATAGAGGTAAGCATGAATTTGTGATTCCTCCTAGACTTTCCATTTTGTGTGTGTATATATATATATATAGTGAAATTTGTCTCCATAGAACTATAGGCTCATTATAATTAGAAGCTCCTACATTTCTCTCTCAAAAAAGGCTCATTTCTTTATGCGTTGGTTCTTCTAAGGCTATGGTGTGGTGCTATGATGAACTGCCTATATTGTGTTGGCTCCATTGGAAAGCCAAAGCAAAGCAAGGAGAGAGCACACACTTTCGTAAAAAAAAAGAAGAGAAAATACATGAAATAATGCATGAAAACAGTGAAAACTTTGGAGGACCTCCTCCCTTAATCCGGAGAGAGAGGGGGAGGGGGAGGGGGAGGGGGAGGGATGGAGAGAGGGGGAGAGAGAGAGAGAGAGGGAGGGAGGGAGAGGGAGAGAGGCTTCCGATTAGAGCTTTTGGTTGAGATGAAGAGGCTGTAGATGAGGCATTGCGGGGTGAAGTTCACGGTTGAGATGGAGGAGAGAGAGAGATGAAGAGTGTCTGTGTTGTAAGGCAGCTAGTTTCTTTTTGTGGTAAAGTTGGTTGGCATAAAAGTTATGGTGTAGATTGAGACTCAATTATTAAATGGTCCAGATTTAACAAAAATGTTATTAGTGATGGGTTTGGTAAGGGTCGGGTTGTCTGATACACCAACACCAACCTGAACCCAACCCAAAAATCTGTTAAACTCAAACACCTTAACCCAAACCCGAATCCGAACCCGGTTTTCCTAACCCAATCTGCTTAAAAATCGGGTTCGCCTGTCAGGTTTGGGTTGCCCTATTTTAATTTATTAAATTCTCCGAGAATAAAACTGAAAAAATTAACAAGTGATACGATATAGATGATTGAGTGATTAGCAATATGTTCTGTAACTGATGGGTTGGACCCGACCCATCATCCTCTGATACTTCTCTTTGTTGTAGGTTTTTTTCTTGATATTAACATGTTCAAGGTGAGCAAAGAGAGGGCTGCAGAACTTGTAAAAGACAGTTACTCATTATTAGCAGACCCCAGTGCAAGTTCAGATAAAAGTACGATTGGTACAGATGGTTTGGCTGATGAAGATGCTAATCTGATGATCAAATTGAAATTTCTTACATACAAGGCAAGCATGGAAAATTAAATATTTTTTTGTATGCGGCATGATTTCAGCTAGATTGTCCCTAGATAAGTATTGTTGTTTATTGTGCATTTGATTTAGAAGATGTGTCTTTTCATTAGAATGTGTCATTCATAATGGTGTTGTACGCCTTGAAGGAAACTTTAATAACTGCTAACAATTATCACTTCTAAATCTCAGAACATTCTTCTTTATTTGATTGAAAATATATGAAAATGCGAAGCTTATCCAAAATCATAGATGTCTTCCCTCATTTATTTGAGGATTGAAGCCTTTCTTTAAAATAAGCTCAATATGGGGATACACCAGAACGTTGATAATGCAAAAGAATTATTATGGACATGGGTGATAATGGTGATTCTGCAGAACTTACAGTTCTGATTCTAACTCATGGTTCTTTAAACCTTGTATACTGCTTAATAACATTTTTTTGGACCTTATTGAATCTGGGTTCTGAGTTATTTAACTATCTTGACTTTTGGTTTCTTTTTGAAACCTAATCCATATACCTTCTGCTTATCACTTTGGCAAAAGTTGTTGATCTGTCAAATTGGTGGTTTTATGAGCTTCAATTGGTTAATAATTCCACTTCACAGATAATTCATTTTGTTATCTGATTTTTGCAGTTACGGACATTTTTGATTCGCAATGGTTTGTCAACACTTTTCAAAGAAGGCCCTGGTAATTACAAAAGTTACTATCTGAGGTGTGTCTTTTCTCTTATATTTGCGTGCCTGTTCACAATTTATTTTTATAGATCGCTATTTGCTTCCTTTTTTATTTGAAGAAGATGTATCACAGATAATTATTAAGAAAAGTTCTATTGACTTACATTTATTCATTAACTTCTATTTTTAAGTGTGTTAAATAGCTTTATCTGCAGATTGAAGAGGTTGGAAACCTCAATATTTGATTAACTTGTCACTGACAATTTTTTTTTTAACATATCAGATCCTTGAAAATTTAAATGAGGCTGAAAATTTGTCAATTATAAATTGATAATGAATGTACATGTAAATGAATTAATTTTTCCTCAAAAATATAATTTCAATATTAATGTGCTAAGAGAGTGTTATATGCTACAAAGCATGGACACTTCCCGAGAGGCCCCGTACCTATGTCAGACACGTGTCGAACACGGCACAGTGCGGACGCAGCCTCGACACGTGTCGGACATGCCTCCAGCCGTGTCTGCCTTCATTTTGTCTAGACACGCCCGGGACACGGTTAGGACATAGCCCAGGACACGCTTGGGACATGACCCAACTAGTTTCAGCCCAAAAGTAAAAAAGACAAAGAAAAAGAAAAGGAAGACCCAAACATAGCCCACAAGTATTCAACCCATTTAAAACAGCTTAGAACAACTCATTTAAACAAAATCTCTTTTCGAAGGTTAAAAAAAAGTGATAAATTAGTTTAAAGCAGTGATTTATAGTTTAAAACAGATATTTATAAAAACAATGATTTATTGGTTTAAGACAGTGATTTATTAGTTTATACAATTGCTTATAAATAGTGAATTAAATGAAATGTGTTTGTTTATATAAAATAGTGATATATATTTATTTATATTATATTAATTTATTTGTTGCCGTGTCCTAGCCGTACCCGTGTCTATTTTTTCAAAAATTTCCATGTCGCCGTGTCCGTGTCGCTATGTCACCATGTCCTGTGTCCGTGTCCATTATGTGTAATTAGTTTAATGAATCTTATATTTTTTGTCAGTAATTAAGCTTTTGTTGTCAAATTATAGTTGTGGTTACTTTTTTTTCTTTGTGACTTTCTTGTCAAGTCTTATCGAATGTTTAAGATTCTTCATTTTATATTTATTTTCCAATAATATAAATTCAATAAATATAATGTGATAGGAGAGTGTTATATGCAATTAGTTTAATGAATTTTTTTGTGAGATATTAAACTTGCATTGTTGATTTATAATTGTGAGTACTTTTTTTTACTTGTGGCTTCCTTCTCAAGTCTTTTCTAATGTTTATGAACCTTCAGTTGATTTCTCTTAGTATGATATATATATTATCTTTCTTAAATCTTGTTATGAAGAGTTGTTTGTGCTTATAATGAAATATCAAATGTGATTATATCTACTTAACTTGAAAGTGACATTTACTCTCAATGGTTTGGGTCAGTTTTGTTATTCCTGCGACACCATTAGTCTTATCAAAGGTCATTCCTGTGGCCTTAATCTTCAGAGTGATTTTAGGTCCTCCTCCTATCCTCAACTTATCAACCCTAACTTGCTTCCCCTTTCATCCAGGTGCAGTCATCAGTGGCTATGGGGCTACTGCACATGTCCATCATATATGTTGATGTGCTTCCATTTGATCTTCCTTAATAGTGGACCTGATTGAAGTATGTTGATAATGCATGATTTGGGATAGGGAAATTAAGAGACCTATTGTTGGGAAGATAAATGGCTGCAAGAGAACTTTTGGATGACTCATTTTTAATTTTTATGTAGACGGCTAACAAAATAATTACTTGGCATCCGAGATTCCGCTTGAACTTTAAAGACACGGACGGGAAGATGTCACATAATTTTTAGCATCTCTCCATGGGATTGTTTTAGGTTTTGAAGATGAAGATACAGTAATTTGGAAGGGTTCCCTTCAACATAGCTTCTCCGTGAAATCATTCTACCAAAGACTCAATGAAGACCTTTCACGTGTGATCACCTCCTCTCGGTATTACCACCAAATTTGGGGAGTTCTCTCCATTGAAGAGTTAGGTGCTTTATGTTGTTGTTCTCCCAAGATAAACTCCTCACTAAATCAAACCATTTGAAATGGACATATGATAACATAATTTGCGCCCTTTGTGGAAGGGAAGAAGAATGAGAGAACATATGTTTTATGGTTTGGCATATCTCCAACATTTGATCCAAGGCAGGGATGGATCATGGATCACAATGTGATTG
>CM060864.1:19224173-19285010 GCA_030737845.1 Acorus calamus | reverse complement strand
TGTGGGGGTGCAATTGATGCATAATAATCAATAATCTAATCATTATTCTCACAAAGTTTGAAAAACTACAAAAGCATGCACCTACCGTAACTATTTATTTCTTTGTAGAATTGGTCAATGCTCAATAGCCAAATCAAAGTTTGTTCTGACCATCTATTTCTCATCCAAAACTTTTTCAAATCTTAAATCCAACAGCATCTTTTAACAGGGACTGTGCTTGAAAAAGAATTTGGAACAAAATTTTCTTTTGAAAATACTGAAGAATACGGAGTTATATTTTATAATTGAATAATATGATTGCAATGAAAATGATATGTTTAGCACTGTGTGCAGCCTTGTCCACAGTTCTTATTGATTTTTTTTTAAAAAAAATATACATTTATATATTTAATACATACTATTATAAAAAATGAAGGGATTTTTAGTTTTAAGTCTCCGTAAACTATAGTATTTAGCTATCAATCCCTCATTTCTTCATATTTAAGTTTTAGTCCCTCCATTTAAATAATATGTTCCTTTTTAGTCCTGAGAGACTCATTCCTAAATTATTTAGTTTGCTTTTTAGTCCCTGAGAGGGACCTATTTCTAAATTATCATTTAAATGTAGAGACTAAAACCTAAATATGAAGAATTGAGGGATCGATCACTAAATCTTATAGTTTACGGAGACTTAAAACTAAAAATTCCAAAAATGAAATATACTCCAAGATACATTAGAATACATTTTTTTCTTTGATTTTTACACTGTGATAATATAGTATATACAACTTTATCGTAGTGTATAAGCGGTTAAGGGATGCTTCTAGACTATAAAACGGACGAGTTGAGTGTATAACACTCAAAACATAACATCTTAAAGCTACCTAAAACCCTGCCTCAGTCACAAAAACACACTCACCAACTTGCCATTCAAAATGTCCCCGCACGCTTTGACGTGGCAGATGGAAAACCAACCCCCTTCGAGAAGGTCGTGCAATCGATTCCTGGTCCCTTTGGGACTGGTTTTTATGGGTCTTTGACCACTGTCTTTTCTGAGTTTTTGTGTCCAGTTTCAGCTCGTTAAATCCATGTGAGGATCTGCTCTGGATAATACCAAAAAATCAAAACTAAAGAACAACAGCATATCCACAACATTTTGTATGTTGGTATTCGCAACTCTCCAATTATACACAAAAGCACAAAAACTACTTCAAGATAAACATTAAACCAAAAAGAATTCCAATCTTCAATCTCTTTCGTATCAAATTCACTATATGAAAGAAAAAAAATCAATCAATCCGAACCTAAAGAGATGTTATTACTGGAGATGCTCCCATGACTATCCTCGCACAGCGACATCGCCCTCTCGAGATTCGCGACGACATCCGCCATGCTCGGCCGGTCCTTCCCCTCCAAACTCACGCAATGCAAAGCCACATACGCCACCAGCTCCACCGCCTCCGCCTCACTCGGCCCAGGCGGGACGACCCGCGGGTCCAAGACCCTCCCCACCTCCCCCTCCCCGATCCTCGGCACCGCATAATCAACCAAACTCATCGCCTCCGCCTCGCCCTCCTTAAATATGGCGCGCCTCCCCGTCAGCACCTCAAGCAACACAACCCCGAACCCATACACGTCGCTCTTCGCCGTCAAGTGGTGCAGCCCGTAGTACTCCGGGTCCATGTACCCGACCGTCCCCGCCGCCTTCATCGACAGGTTCTCCCCCTCCAAAGACAACCCGAAGTCGGACACCCTCGCCATCCAATTCGAATCAAGTAGTATGTTCGAAGATTTGATATCGCGGTGGATGATCGGCGGCACGGCGTAGTTGTGGAGGTACTCGATCCCCCGCGCCGCGTCGAGGCAGACTCTGATCCTCGTCTTCCATGATTCGAGTTTTCCATTCGAGTTGTGGATGTGGTAGTAGAGCGCGCCGTTCTTCATGTACTCGTAGACGAGGAGACGCTCCTCCTCTTCTTCGCAGAACCCGACGAGCCCCACCAGGTGCTTGTGGTGGAGGCGCGAGAGGAAGGCGAGCTCGGATTGGAAGGCGTTCTCCTTCTCTTGGACCCTCTTCGTCGTCCTCTCGCCCCGCTTGATCGCCACCTCCCGCCCGTCCTCCAGTTTCCCCTTGTACACCGTCCCGAAGCTCCCCGCGCCGATGCGGTTCTCCTTAGAGAAGTTCTCCGTCGCTTTCGCGAGCTCCGCGAACGTGAACTCCTCCGCGACGCGGTCCGGGTGGGATGTGCCGCTCCTCTGCCGCCGCATCGCGCGCGAGCTCTGGCGGTGGAAGATGGAGGAGCGCGACCGGGAGCGGGAGCTGGAGGGGGAGCCACCGATGGGGGGCATGGCCGGGTCGGACTGAATTGGGGCGATGGTTGGTTGGACTGAATTGTGTATCTTCTTCTGCGCGCACACACCGATCCATAGACAGTAGATGATGGAGCAGAGTCCGAGGACCGCCCCGACCGAACCCACGATCGCGAACGCGACCAATGCTTTGCTTGGCTTCCGATGCGACGAAGATGAAGACGACGACGATGGCGGCGGAGATGACGGTGGAGCTTCGTCGCAACGTTGACAGATGAATCTGGAGCCCGCGCAGAGGCTTTGCGAGTCGGGGAAGACGCCGCAATCGCTGCAGGACGAAGCGTTTGAAACGCATTCGCCCGGAATTATCTTCGGCAGTGGCAGCAAAACCGCGTTTGAAACGTCCCAACAAATCACTGAAAGATTGGCTGTTACTACTCCGCAAACGCGATTCGCACCCGCGACGATCGATTCGAAGGAAGTCCCATTCAAAGCGCTGTTGAATCGAAATCGACCTCCCCAACACACGACGGTTCCGTTGGACCTCCGCAAAGCGCAGCTGTGATTCGCCCCCAACGCGAGCCGCGAAAGCTCGAACGCCGGAGCCGAAGGTGCGTTTGATTGGCCTGAAACGTTGTTGCCCCCGCAAATGATCAGCCCCGATAGGCGATCGACGCCGCAGACGTGCGAGTCTCCGGCGACCAGTTCCGAAACGGAGACATTCGCGAACTCTCTCTCGATCGACCCCCCGATTTCGCCTCCCCAGCACTTGACGGAGCTGTTGCTGATGGTGACCCCGCACGAGAACCCCCGGCCGGAGGTGATCGACCGGAACGTCCCCGACCGGACGACGGAGGGGAAGAGACCAGGCTGACCCCTCCAGCAGTGGACGACGCCCGACCCGGTGTCCTCGATCGCGCACACGTGGTCGTCTCCCACCGCCGGATCCCTCAATCCGACAGCGGCGGAGGAGGAGGAGTTCGCGTTGAAGATCCGCTTCGGAGCGTAGGTGGTGGTGCTCCAGCAGAGGAGGCTGAGGCCGCCGGACCTAACGCCGCAGAAGAAGTTCCGGCCGCCGGAGAGGGAGTCGAAGGGGACGGCGGGGAGGATGGGAGTGCTACCGCCGGGGGAGCAGGAGATGGTCTGGGAAGAGTTTCCGGCGGGGATGCCGCAGACGGTGTTGGTGCCGGAGACGACGGCGAGGGTGGAGGCGGAGCCGAGGGCGTCGGCGGAGGAGAGGAGGAGGAGGAGGAGGAGGAGGAGGGAGGCGGCGGGGGCGGGGTTAGGAGGCATTTGGCGGCGGTGAGGAGGGGTTTTGGTGAGTGAGGTGCATTTGTGGAAGTTGAGTTGCGTGAGAACGCGTTTGTTGACTGATCGACTCTTTTTGGTAGAGAAAGCTGAAAGGCCGTTTTGTCATTATGAATATAGACCCCCTAAAAGATTGGGAATATCCATATGGACCCCTGATTTTTATTCTGGTCAAGCATATGACCACCTGAGTTAGATTATCATCTTATTTCTAAAGAATATTTGTGGGATGTTCCATGACTGAACTGTAGCTTGAAAATATATGTTCATGTAACCTCCTGATATTTAAAAAAAAATTCAAAAAGATCCATGCAAATGACCAAAATTCCCCTGTGTATGCAACCAGTGAATCAGTCTTCTTCTTGGCAACGATCCTACTTTAAACCATTGGGGTCATGGAGGACGGTAGAGGAGAGGATTCAACTTGTTTTTGATGAAAAAAGAGACTAGTTTAGATAAAAACGACGAATAATCTAAAGCTATAAAATAAGGGGATTTTTTGAAAAATGAGGGGCCAATGATGTATACTCACAATATTTGAGGGGGCTATATCCATTTTTCCCCATATATTATTTATAAAATTGAAGAAAAAGTATTCTACTGTCCAACTTTGACAAATAAATAAATAAACTGAATGCACATTGTTTTATAAAAAAAAAAAAAAAATTCATGTACATTATACACTATCTACTTTTTAAATTGAGCATTTATAAGATTGTAAATTACATAACTTCAGATTAACTTTTTAAATAGCCTTCAGTGGTTAGGATTCAGAATATCTATTCGGAGGGTTATAAAAATAGCATACACAATAAATTAATCCACATTTATTTGTTTGATCCACCGCAAGCACACCCTGTGAAATATAAAATCACGGTGACCGTATTTAATGAATTTTAAGACAATCTACACACGTGTATCCCATTAAAGATCGACATGAATGAAGTTCTTCATCGTTTTCACTATTTCTATATCTGGGGATGAAAAAAATTTATTGTCTACAGTGCATGAATGAATGGTTGTTGTCAAGTGCATTTATCTCGTTCACAGGAGCTGAGTTTTCACTATTTTGGTCAAAAGACTTCAGCCAGACCATCAATTATTCAAAAATCATTTATATCCACTTCTCATTTGTATTTGAAAAAAATATAAATTTATCTGAAATGATTTAAAAACAAATACAATAATGTACATACATACATATATGAGAGAGAATAAAAAATATATAAATATCTTCTTAAATTCATTTTTAAAAAAATACATAGCATATTTTAATGTATACTTAATTTTTTATAACTACTAAAACGGGCAAGTATATTTAAAAAAAAAAATCGATGAGCACTATAAACGTGGCTAACATATCATTTTCCCATTGTACTACTATTATTCAACATATGGTGGTAGAATCTCAAACTTTATTTTAATTAAAAGGAATGTACAATCAACTCTAATTTCCCCACTCTCCACCACATAGGGCACTGCAGGTACTCCACTACAAGACATGGTAGCTCCCTTTATTAGAGAGCTACTTGTTCATGTTTCTCCATCAGTAAGCACAAAAAGCATGAATTCGATTTGGACTTTCAAAGAGTTAAAACTGAATGAACAATCCATTTGACCATTCTGACATCCTGCTATACAATGATGTAGATATGTGATTTCAATTCACAACCATTACCACACTAGATCCCTCAAATACACAAACTCAAGCCTACAAAAATTCTCAGCAGATGCTGCGAACAGATCCCTTATCGACTCTATCACCAACGGAGGGCATCAAAACTATGGCACTCATGAGGTTCATCAGTCACAATAGCAAAAGATAGGATAGCAGAAATAGTGTCATACCGATGACATCAGTAAAAATCCAATGTCCCGGAGATGGTGACTGGTGGATCGATCTCTATGCGTGTTGCCTTGCCTTCTGAAAGCAACTGTGGAAGCATGTTGGCTTCCTTGGCTGAAGCACCTTCTCCAGTCCAAATTGTAACATGAGGCCACTGGTTCTTTGAACTAATCTTTTCGTCATTTATGGCACCTAATTTGGCTTCAAATGCTGCCAACTTATCGGAGAAGAGCAGGGCTGTGAGATGGACTGGTACATTCTGTTGGGCAAAAACGCCATAACTTGCTACCGCTGTTACACCGTGAGCTCTCTTATGAGCCAACGTTATGTGGGCCCTGTTTAGCTTGCTCTCCATATCCTTGTCTTTCAGGAAATCTCTAGCTCCAGGAATTTTCTCAGCCAGCTGTTTTGATCACATGGTTAAAAAAAATGATGGGTGTTTTTTTTTTCTTCCAATTTTTTCAGGTATACTTCTTGTTTCTTGCTAGCTGACCAGGTAGATAAAAATCATTTAGGATAATTATGTTAAATTTTTTGTGAATATCAAAGCATAATGTGCATATTCCATGCTTAATCAGGGTACATATGGTATGGATATGATAAATGAGAATTGAAATGAGCATATTACCTCCTTGAGGAGGTTCTTAATTCCGACAATTGGTAATGAGATGGCGGCGAATGTGATGTTTCCAAACTTCCTCTTCTCAGTACTGGGAATCGTGTACTCTCCTTTTGCTACTTTTCTCAATTGCTCTTGCACATCTTTAACTGCAAAATCAAATGGCACCTGGAAACAACACAAATATTGCAGAGCCTCTGAAGACGGTGCATATACAAAGGATAAAGACTGAAGTAGACAAACTGCTGCAACAAGGAAGATGAAGAATTTACAGTTTTGAGTATTTTGTTGTAGTGGGCCAGATCTGTTTATCATTAAAGAGTGGACAAGGAAAGAAAAATGGGTTCTGGGTGTTGCCTGGTCCAGCATTCAATTTTATATTAATCATCGGAACCAAATTGGATCATCATTTTGAAGCTCTCATATTAAGTGGAAATATGTCTATAATGGGGAAAGAAGAATTTGGTCTCCCTATGGTCCCTACTCAGTGCTAATAAGTACAGGATCTTCAACCAATGCCTGTATTGAGTTTGATTTAGAGTTCCCGTGAGTCGTTAGATCAGGCTTCTCATTTCCTGGAGTAATTGGGATTTCTTAAAAGGGATGATCTTAGGTTAGACATCATTGAGTCAAAATTGGATATCACTCTCTAGATTGAGGGTTTGAATTCTTACTTAGCTGTACATATGTTCATGATAAGGAAAAAGAAATTTCAATCTTTCTACAAGCTCTATCCTAAGGATAGAAGTATAGGATGTTCTTTGCTTATATATCAAGAGAGCCAAATTTCATTACTACCGAGCTCTTGGATCAATCTCTCTATACGAGCCCCAAGTGTTCGAGATTCCTGCAACTGTTATTGGGAAAAAAGTGTTAAATCTATCTTATTCTTGGTTGCGACTTCAACCTCCGATCACTGATTCAATTGGTATGGCAACCTTCCCCATGAAGTCTATAAAACACACGGGGTTGCAAAAAATCACCATTTCCTCTTGTTTTCATGTGCTTGTTCCCCTTAAATCTTGATCTGAGCACTTCCATGCTACAAAAGTCACTCATATTGAGTAAAACTACGTGCCTAGCATTATTACGCGCTGTCTGTGAGACGTGTATCTTTGATGGTGGATGATAAGATGGCAGTTTGATATATTAAAAAAAATTCAGAACCAGAACTACCCCCTAATGTGTGAATTATAAATTTGAAAAAGATGAGTGCATCAAGTAGAAACCATGCACATTTACATTCATCTGGAAACATTATACTGTGGGTTTCTCTATTAACTTCTTTAGATAATTAAGAGTACCCTTTGATAGCATAAAAATGATACCAGACTGCATATCAAAGAGAATGATATCATTATTGTCCTCAATACGAAAGGGTGCACTTAACATATTGAAGATAAATATCTGGCAACATTATACTGTGGGTTTCTTTATTAACTTCTTTAGATGATTAAGACTACCCCTTGATAGCATAAAAAAGATACCAGACTACATATCAAAGAGAATAATATCATTATTGTCCTTAATACAAAAGGGTGCACTTAACATATTGAAGAGAAATAGCTGCACTTAAAATAATTTCAATTCAAACTAGCATATTGAATGATTAATCTACATGAGTAACCATGGCCAAAAATTTTCTCCCTTTTATTACTATTGTTGTTTCATTATTCTCCACCTAAAAATTGATGCACGTGAAATGAAAATTATATGAATGGACTTAATATGACATTCCAAGGGGAAAATAAGCTGTAAACGGGAAATCACTAAGAAATATACCTGAATAGAGTTAAGATACTCAGCATTTGCAAATATGATCTCTCGCAACCGCTTCTCCCATTGAGCCCACTCCCTAGCATATGTGCCTTTGGAAGGTTCTGATCTAAATCAAGTAATATAAAGTTACTCTGATAAGACGATGTCGAAATAAGCAGTATTTTGCAGTTTTAAGGAGAAAAGGACATTGTTGATTGGGTGGGAACAAAGCATAAGTGTGATGCAAACTGATGTGTGGCAGAGGTTAGGATGAAGAAGAGAAAGAGATCAGTTAATGTATACAAGTTTTTCAGGAGATGTCCATCTAAATTCTATAGGAGCATTTTTGTGAGATGTAGGTTTTCCAAAATGATGAATTGCATTTTGCCTTTCTAAAAAGAACCTTGTAAATACCAGGATATGTTCAGTAAATTTTATTGTATTTTGAGGCTTGTATGAGGTGTTATGGAAAAGATTAAGGGCAGCAAGGACATTTTAGAAAAATAAAAAATGTATGCATGCCAGTTGTGGAAGCCGAAGGATTTCACTGATCAGACTGCACATTCAGAAAAGGTTCATTGCATCGTAGAAATTTATCTTACAACATTGATTGTGAGGTGCTTACAATGAGCCCTGCTATTCCAGTTATATAGTAGATATATAACACCATAATGAGATTGATACAGAGAGAAAAAAATTTAAAATTGTTGAACAGGAAAAGTAACATAAAATGACTATTAATATACCTTCCATGTCTGTTAGTATGAAGCTTGTAAAGATTTCTTCCTTCTTCTAGTATAGCTTTCACTGGATCAGGTAATGGATTCCTGGAACAAATAATATAAATAATAATAAGATATCTATTGGTGATGAAAACAGGTCTGTAAGCTACATAAGCCACAAAATATGGCGCCCAAAAATTCTTCAATTCATCTGTGGCAATGGATTCCAGGACTAAAGAAATCCAGATTTGATGCAGATAGAGCAGAGATTGATGCAGAAGATAGATGAAGGGTGATCGAAACTGACACTTGGATCCAATTAAGTTTAAACACATCCAAACAAATGCCTGATCTAAAGTTTGAAAATAACGTCTCCAAAGTAAACAAAAAGCACCATCCTGAACCATCCATTGTGATCTATGTTCTGAACCTTGCATGACCTGCGCGACAGCGCGAGTAATGTTATATTTAGCGGGAGTGTGAGGCACACATGCTGAGTCTATGATTGGGACTATATAATCTCTAGTTTCATGAATTTCTTTAAATAATAGTGGGGAGATTTTTGGATAGGCAACCTATCCAATCAATCTGTCTCTCTCTCTCTCTCTCCAAAAAGCCCCAGCACAAGATACTCCCCAATCTTTAATGAACTGCAACAAAGATTCCCATATATTTTGCACAAGAGATAAGCCAACTTCCTTCGATGGTAACACAAGTATGTGCTTCAGATAGTACAACAAAGTACATTTTTTGCACATAGAAGTATATAACACTCCATCAAAGTGTTTTTCTTTTGCAAAAGCGACGTTAATATGTAGAGAGAAACAAATATTTTCGGAATAACTGTCTTCCAATAGCAACCTTATAAAACACAAACATGCAATAAGACTAGCTAGTGCAGATTAATTTAGATATCAGAAGAATTCTGTGAATGAAAAAAAAGAGGGTTGTTACACAGTCCGCACAGACAGTCCATAAACCTCCATAGCCGTCCAACGAGGTTAGGTTTATACCTTCTTAGATGAGGTATATACCTCATTAATTTTTTTTACATTTGTTAAAAATGGGTTCATTCAATTCGAAATAGAGCGATATACACTTTTCACCAAAGCATATACTCATCCGATGATGTTCACTATTTTTAAAAAATCAAGACGTGCACAGTCCGCACAATATTCCCTAACATTATTCTAAAAGAAGCTCCAAAAAAATGTTATAGAGAGCATATATTCACCTATCAGACTTGAGCAAAGGCATCTTGATCAAAGCCCCAAAACGTTCAAGCAGTTCACTCTCAAATTCTCTACGATTCTGCAATTGTTGCCAATGAATAGAGCTAAAATTATAGGCAACGAATAATGTGATAAAGTTGATGAAATGTTTTGTAATACATCAATGAGAAACTTGTTTCGGGAAAAAAACACATCTCAAAATTCTAAAAGAAAGGCAAGCACCCAATACATACCTTGCCCTCGTAAAGATTATAAAACATTAACAGAACATAACCAGCATTTGGAGACGACTTGTCAAGACTACCCTTGAAATTTTATACGAGACAGAAAACCAAGAATTAGCATCCTATTATACATATTATGTACAAAACTGCTTGCAAATATACAGATAAACATAAAAAGGAGAAAATACCGGATGATTGACACGTTGGATGACACGAAAAATGAAAACAGCCAATGCATCAAGTGAAAATGGGTTGGAATCAGTTCCTGCCAATGCAAAATGAGATATCAAATAATAAAAATGTTGCCCTTGTCACACGATGCAAAGAATTAGCTGTATTAAATAAGTGATGCTCAACATTTCCACTGGAACAAAACATGTGAAGTGCAGGAGGATTTTGCAAGGCCCCGGGCTGATTCATAATAACTGCAGGGTCAATTAATCCACAGCTCTACATCACTAGCTGCAAAATTTACTTAAATGTGCCACACCCGACCCCAACTGCCATAATAAAATCACAACTTGAAAATAAAAAAATCTATTAAATTACGCAAGTAGAAGTTTTGTCGTCATTGGGTATTTATTTAATTTAAATAACTTAAAAGGAAATTGAGAAACTTGAGCACATTCAAAGCATCTAGAGAGAGCCAAGAAGAGAAATGGATATAGATCTTCAGACACAAATGAGTACAAGTCTTGATTGTGATGGACTACTGACCTTCAGAGTCAGGAATGACAGGAACTGCAGAGGCCCTTGTTGTTAGGCACATGTCTTCAATCTGGCATGATTATACATCAGAAAACTAGAGAAAGGAAAGGTGTATGACATCAATAATGGAGAAACTGCAACATCCAAAAAGGACAACATATAACCTGTTTCCAAACTTCTTCATTTGGTGCATTTTTGTCTGCAAGGGTTATGGCATATGGTTTTTTCCGGCGTTCATCAGCAATCTTCTGCCAGTACCTTCCTGGAAAGAAAAGTTAGAAAATATATTAAGAATATAAATCAATAGTGCCTCATGAATCAAATTCATTCTGTGAAAGAAATATTAAATTATTTTTTATCAATCATTCAATAAAAGGAAAATGATCAATAAAGAGTCCAATTTTTCTCTATATAATAATAAATAAATAAATAAAAGATAATGTAAATTTAAGCAAATCCTTGGTCAATTTTTCTTTCAACTTTGGGCATAAGTTCAAAGATGATGTCAAACCATTGCAAGGTCACTTAGAATGCATGCAGTTATATTGCACTATAAAGGATAAGCTGAAAAACCTTCAGCCACCCCCTTCTAGTGTAAGCTAGTGAAGTATTGGATATGATGTTCAAAATGACTTTAATGTACAAAAACAATTATGAACTACACAAAGAATCACTTTCATGTGAATCCCGATAGTAGACAAAACAACTTATACTTCCAACCACTTGCCGCCCTCAATAAATGAAAAACAAATAAGTGAAAAGGAAATATCCATTACAAGATAAACTACATAGTGATACTCTTCCACCTTTGACAGGGAAAGCCAATTAAGCGTCCAAGTTCAGTGCATGCAACTCCAGTTTGATTGCATGCTGAGACATGGATGAGCAAGGAAAACTGGATAGTGATCAGATTGAGTCCTAGAGATTAGTAAATGACCAGATAGGGGGAAGATCAGATGAGCAGATATACATGGTCAAACTAATAAATCTCACTTTCACCTGAAGAAATTATGACTTGTTATGGACTATCAATAAAGATGAAGTCAGATATTATTGTAGAGAATCCAAATATATGTTAGAAGGGCATGAAGCACAGGTATATGGCACTGACTAACATTTCATTAATATCTATGATGTGAAACATTTGCAGGATGTAACTACTTTGGATGATGATACAGAACTAAAAGGTAAATTTTCCCAGAAATAGTGGTAAATCAGCATCTCCCGTTCAGAAATGGTTCCTAGCACTTTTTCTATTTGATCTCTGCAGTTGCATCACATGGACTCAAAGAAGGGCCTACTCTAAGTTTAACATCGTTGGATCACAGTTCAAGAATAAAAAATAGATGAGAAACACTGAAGGACAAAGAAGAAGAAGAAAAAAAGATCCATTAACCTTTAATCAGATCCCCCATCAAGCTATATACAGGACGATCATCTCCAAGTCCACCAGGAGTACTTAATATTTCTTTGCAGAGTGCAGATTTGGCACAACCAGGCATACCTGAAAAAATAGAACATAAGCATTTAATCAGTTAAATAAAAACAGCTGCATAGGGAAGGCAGAGCAAGAAAGAGTTACAGGTAATAGGAGAATGGCATACTTGCTAATTAGAAAATGATGATTTTTTAAAATCTAATCCTCAAATTAAGATCTGCATAACCTTTTGGAAAAATCTTTTTGATCAAATACTCCTACATTTATGTGACTATAAAAATATTGATCATTAGCAGAATATTGGGTGTTAGATAGGTTGGAGTATCAATGCAAAGCAAAAATTACACATATTCAATCACTTTGGCAGTCATTATAGATAAGCTTAGCATTCTAGATGTGACTAATACTATAAATAATAGATAACCTGAACGGATTAAAAATTATCCGTTAAGGGGCAGAAACAGTAATAACAATAAGAAAGCTAGCAAATCCGTTAACCAAGAGCATAAATGAAAAATGAAGCACCTGATTGCCGTAAATTACTAAAGACAATAAAAGAGATAAGACAATGCTAAGAAAATAAATTGCAATCTGCATGCATATGGAAGTAGTGTATATGGAAGGTAAGTAATGGCTTCAGAATATATGAACATCCTACCTATCATAGTGGAGCTTCTTAATTACTCATGACTAGTTAGAGAGAACCTATTTAAAATCAGAACAGTTTATAACCCATCATTTGCTTCTCACTGTTTTATTAGTGCAGACAATGATCAATATAACATTAATAAAAGCAGAAGAAAGATCTGAGATAAGGCAAGCACCAGGGAAAAATACAATAAGACCCTCAGCCTTTGGAACTGAATCCCTAGCAACATTATCATAGGAACTAGGCAATTCTTCTTCACGATCAAGATCACCCTCTTCATCCATACACCCCTCAACAATAGCCAGAAATTCTTCAGCCATTACTAAGTTACCAGCAGATCCTACAAGAACTTGATTTTCCCGACTGCGCTTTGCATATCGCTCAAGGAAGGGCTCAGCTTCTGAAAGATAAATGGATGATGAAAGCGGTTTTTTACCACATTTAGTTCGAATATAAACAGCCCTACATATCAAGAGTATAAAACAGTTAGCCCACTACCTGCCAGATGATTTATATCTCCCATCACTTCATTTAATAAGTTCATAATCTAGTAAAGAGAACAATGCAAACACAAATGAGACAATACCACTCATCCAACATTTTGCTGAGCTCCCTTTGCTTCCCAGCTGATGTGCCCCAAATCTTCATTTGCCTGTCCAAATAAAAGAAAACAAGAATCATTTCTCATAATCCAATTTAAAATTTTGTTGATATGTTACTGTTGGTTCAATTTAATTGTCGTTAATATTTAGCCTTTACCAACAAAAGAAATTTATAACTCTCTCTTACCTCTTTTTGGTAGAAAGTGGGAGTAAGAGGTCGATCCCACAAGGAGACTATGGAAGCAAACAAGTAATTGTAAAAGATATCAATTCCCAAAAAGATTTTAAAACATGAATTTTGAAGATTGATCCAAGGAAGCTACTTTAAAAGCTAAAATAAAATTCTAATTTGAATAAAGATACGATAAAAAAAAGCCACCAAGGATTAGAAACCACCCCACAAGTATGATTGATTAGATCTTTCTATTTGTGCATCTTATATTATTTTGATTTATGCTTAATGATTATATAGTTTCTTCAACTCAGATTTATCTTGATTATGGGTATTTTAAGATCTTTCATCGTTTTACTTAGATGAGACATGATTGATACTTTATAAACCCTATTTTCAAATCGAGTAGAAGTGAACTACCTTCTTTGAAATATTTTGTTGTCATTGGTTGAATATCTTAACTGTCAAGGAAGAGGGTCTTCACTATAAGAACCGTCCTTGATCTAGTAGTTAATGGTGTATCAACTAATGAAATGTTAAAAGAGAACTTTAAATCTATATTCTCCATGTGACCAAGTAAAATCTCTTGATTCATGTGAAGTAAGGGAAATATAAGTGCAATAGAAAGATCTAATCAATCATACTTGTGGGGTGGTTTCTAATCCTTGGTGGCTTTTTTTTATCGTATCTTGATTCAAATTAGAATTTTATTTTAGCTTTTAAAGTAGCTTCCTTGGATCAATCTTCAAAATTCTTGTTTTAAAATCTTTTTGGGAATTGATATCTTTTACAATTACTTGTTTGCTTCCATAGCCTCCTTGTGGGATCGACCTCTTACTCCCACTTTCTACCAAAAAGAGGTAAGAGAGAGTTATAAATTTCTTTTGTTGGTAAAGGCTAAATCTTAACGACAATTAAATCGAACCAACAAATTGGCGCCGTTGCCGGGGAGGCAAGGTAAGTAACGGTAAAGGTTGAAGGTATCAATTTTTTTTCTCTTTTCTAAAAAAAAAAAGTAAAAAAAAAAATTTAAAAATTAAAAATTAAAATTAATTTTGTTTTTCTTCTTATTATGCAGGAGGAAATGATGAAGAACATAAAGCTCAAGATTGGTTGATCCATCTCAGATTTTGGATTTCCGGAGTGAACAAACTCCGTAGTAAGTTTTCCTTCAAAAAAAAAAAAAAAAAAAGTTTCCATGATTGTGCATTTAGTGTAAACATTTGCATAAATCAATTTAAGGGCAAAACCTATAAAAAAGATAAGGTCGGGATTTCATCACCTGTCCTTAGCCCAAAACCACCACATTGCATAATTATCCCAAGCCAATCACAATAAAATCAATTAGACATTGGCCCTAGGATTCCTCGAGCTCAATAGGGCGAAGACCACCAAAAGTGCACCAATTGCGCTCTTTGACCACGTTGATGTCTAGGAAAGCCTTGTCCCTCAAAGGGAGACAATTATTGTTCTAGGAGGGTGGTACTTAAGCGGGACCGTGCTCAAGAGCATTGTGGCCCCACCACTACCTGGGGGCTGACCTGGTCAATTTGGTTTCATAAGACCGAATTGGAGGCTTAGGTGTACTCTTCAAAACAGTTAGGAGCTGTCTAATTAAGGAGAGATTTTGGGAATTTTTCCTAATAGTCTCTGTGCAATTAGAATAAGAATTTGAAAGCCCTCAATTAATTTCAAGATAATTGAGCCAAGCTGTTGTGTGGTGTTTTGTGGTTCCTTTGTCTAGCCTTTATTAGGATTTCTCTCTTCCTTTTTAGGGTAGATTGAGTCGGAGTTCATTATTTCTGGTGCATGCACGGTAGAAGATCAAAAAGGAGAGAGTTAGAGCCTTTGGACCCTGAGATTGAGAGAACCCATCTTCTACATAGGCGAGTCCTTACCCAGTCATCACTCTCCACAATGGGTGATCGTGCTAGAACCTTGAATGAGCTATACGCTCCTGCCTCTGCCAATCCACCGACCTGCATAGTGTTGCCGGTCAACAATGCAAACCAATTTGAGATTCGACCGGCAACCATCAATATGCTTCCCAAATTTCATGGGTTCGAAAGTGAGCAACCCTACATCCATTTGAACAAATTCTTGACAATTTGTCAAACGTTCAAAAACCAGAACCTAGATGAGGAAGGTGTCAAGTTGAGATTGTTTCCCATGACATTGGAAGATCATGCAGCTGCATGGCTATATTCCCTCTCCACTGATTCCATTAGAACATGGGAACAACTCTCTAAGAAATTCATGGCAAAATTTTACCCTATGGCAAAAACTGAGAAAATCAAAGATGCCATTAGAACTTTTAGGGGGAGAGCTGAAGATGAATTTTCCCAAATTTGGGAAAAATTTTATGATTTGTTAGTCAAATGCCCTCACCATGGTCTTGACAAAGCCCAGTTAGTCCACTTCTTCTACAAGGGACTACCTCCCACACATAGGAACATGATTGAGTCCATGCACAAGGGTAAGTTCATGAATCAGACCCCTGATCAAGCCTATGAGTTCCTTGTAGATTTAGCTGAGAATGCTCAGAATTGGAGTAGCTATGACAATGAAGTTGATGATAGAGGATCTAGAAAATCAGGTATCTATGAAATAAAAGCAGATCCAGATCTTAAAAATGTCATGACCAACTTAGTGGATGGGGTGAACAAACTGAGTAAGAAGTTTGATAATTTTGCAATAAATCAGAACCCACAGAGAGATCCAAACCCCATCATGAAAGTGGAACATGAGCTTCAGGGCATATGTCTTCTTTGTGATAGTTCAGAGCATCTAGTGGAGTGTTGCCCTAGTTTGCCTACCATCAAGGCCGAGCAGGCAAATTCAATTAATTCATACAATGCCTTTAAGAAGCCCACTCCCAATTCTTTTGGTCCAGTCTACCATCCTGATAATAGGTTCCATCCAAACTTCTCTTATAGACAAAATGAACCTATCCAATATCAGGGAGGTCCACCAGGATATCAAAGAAACTTTTCCAGACCAGGCCCATCACAAGCCCCTCAACAGAACCAACCTTTGGTTCCACCTCAAACTCCTTATGTTGCTCCCACTCCTCCTCAACCCTCACATCTGAAACCATGATGGCTAACATGATGAAGCAACAACAAGAATTTATCCATCAGCAACAACAAACCAATCTGTCCCAAACCCAGACTAATCAAATCCATGCACAAGCAATTGCAAAACTTGAGGTTAGTCTAAGCCAAATAGCCAGTTCTCTAGGGGATAGGAAGAAGGGAGAATTACCTAGTCAGCCAGTGTCTAATCCTAGTAGGCAACAGAGTCAAGGCCCAAGGGGGCAATATCAGGTTAACTCTGATGAAAACTCATCCCATGAAGTTCAGGCTATTACCACCTTAACATATGGCAGGCGAGTGGACAAGAAGGTCCAACTCCCCAAGGAAAAAAGTGAAGAAATCACGGTCCATAAGACCCCTAACCAGGAAGAAGGACAGGAGACCCAAGGGAAGGGAAAAGAAGCCCAAGAAATTGCGGCAAAGCCTGTAGATGTCTACAAACCCAAAGCTCCTTATCCTCTTAGGTTGCAAGAACCGAAGAAGAATTCCCATTTTGATGATATCATGGAAGTATTCAAAAATGTTCAGATCAATATACCTTTCTTAGATGCCATCAAACAGATTCCCTCCTACACAAAATTCTTGAAAGATCTTACCACGGTGAAAAGGAGAACCAATGTTCCTAGGCAAGCTGTGATGGCTGCACAAGCCTCATCTTTCATTCAACAACAAATTGCTCCTAAATACAAGGACCCTGGTTGCCCCACAATCGCAATTAAAATAGGAGAGACTATCGTCCAAAGAGCCCTCCTAGATTTAGGAGCCAGTGTAAATCTGCTACCCTATTCTGTGTACAAGGAGTTAGGTTTGGGGGAATTAAAACCCACTGACATTACCCTTTCTTTAGCAGATAGAACTGTGAAGTATCCAAAGGGAATTGTGGAGGATGTAATTGTCAAGGTGAAAGAATTCTATTACCCTGTGGATTTTGTAGTCCTAGAAACTGAACCAGTGAAAAATCCAGGCAGCCATATCCCTGTGATTCTAGGCAGACCATTTTTAGCCACTTCAGATGCTGTTATCAGATGTCGAAATGGTATAATGACTCTAGCTTTTGGTAACATGACTGTCCAACTGAATGTTTTCCATAGCAGTAACCAACCACCTGAAATGGATGATCTTGAAGAAGTTTGCATGATTGAGAATGTGATTAGCAATTCTTTTGAAGAGTTGAGTTATACTGACCCACTAGAAAGATGTTTGGCCCATTTCGGCCAAGATTTTGATGAAGAAGGTTTGATTAAGGAAGTGAATGCACTTTTAGATTCTGCTCCAATCATGGATACTAGCAAATGGACCACTCGGTTTGAATCATTGCCCATTTCTGAATCTCAGCTAGTATCATCTAGTGTCAAGCCACCTCGGTTAGATCTTAAGGACCTCCCTCAGAATTTGAAATATGCATATTTAGGTGACAACAAGACCCTACCTGTTATGATTGCTTCAAATCTAAAGGAAGATCATGAGGAGAAATTGTTAAATGTCCTGAGGAAGAATCAAGAAGCCATTGGTTGGTCTATAGCTGACATCAAAGGGATTAGCCCATCTGTGGTTCAACATAGGATCCATCTTGTAGAGAATGCAAAAACCTCTAGAGAATCACAAAGGCGACTGAACCCAATCATGAAGGATGTAGTTCGATCTGAGGTTATCAAGCTCCTAGATTCTGGTATTATATACCCCATCTCTGATAGTCAATGGGTGAGTCCAGTGCAAGTTGTACCCAAAAAGTCTGGCATTACAGTAGTAAAAAATGATCACAATGAGTTGGTTCCCACTCGAATCCAAACTGGGTGGCGAGTGTGTATCGACTATAGGAAGTTGAATGCCGTAACTAGGAAGGATCATTTCCCTCTACCCTTCATTGACCAAATGCTGGAACGCCTAGCAGGTCATTCTCATTACTGTTTCCTTGATGGTTATTCTGGATATAACCAAGTCCCTATTTCCCGTGAAGATCAGGAAAAGACTACTTTCACCTGTCCCTATGGCACTTTTGCCTATCGTCGTATGCCCTTTGGGTTATGCAACGCACCGGCCACTTTTCAGCGATGTATGATGAGTATTTTTTCGGACATGGTAGAAAAAATTTTGGAAGTCTTCATGGATGACTTCTCAGTTTTTGGTTCTAGCTTTGATGAATGTTTGCACCATCTGACACTTGTTTTAGAGCGTTGCAAGGAAAAGAACTTGGTTCTTAACTGGGAGAAGTGTCATTTCATGGTAGAATCTGGGATTGTTTTGGGACACATTGTATCAAAGAGAGGAATAGAAGTAGATAAAGCCAAGGTCGAATTAATTGCTAAGTTGCCACCTCCCAAAACTGTTAGAGAGGTGAGATCTTTTTTAGGACATGCTGGTTTTTATCGCCGCTTTATAAAGGATTTTAGTAAGATTTCAAAGCCCTTGTGCGATCTCTTAGCTAAGGATGCTCCCTTCAATTTTTCCTCTGCGTGTCTAGGTGCCTTTGAAAGACTCAAATCTGAGTTAACCTCTGCCCCTATCATCCGATCTCCTAATTGGAGTGTTCCTTTTGAGGTAATGTGTGATGCCTCAGATTATGCCATTGGTGCCGTGTTAGGTCAGCGAATAGGGAAGCTTCCCCATGTTATTCACTACGCAAGCAAAACTCTTAATGATGCCCAACTCAATTACTCCACCACTGAAAAAGAGTTATTGGCTGTTGTGTTTGCTCTAGATAAATTTCGTTCCTACCTAATAGGATCCAAGGTCCTTATTTTTTCTGATCATGCTGCACTTAAGTATCTTCTCACAAAGAAAGATGCTAAAGCTCGGCTAATCCGATGGATCCTATTGCTCCAAGAGTTTGATCTAGAAATTCGAGATAAGAAGGGATCTGAAAATGTGGTGGCAGACCATTTGTCAAGATTAATTATTGAGCCGTCTACTGAATCTTTACCTATTTTAGAGACCTTCCCTGATGAGCAACTAATGATGATCTCCCATACCCATGTTCCATGGTACGCTGACATTGTCAACTACCTTGTCACGGAACAGATGCCCAGCTCTTGGACCAAGCAAGAGCGATTTCGTTTTCTAGCTCAGGCAAAATGGTATTTTTGGGATGAACCGTACTTGTTCAAATACTGTCCAGATCAAATCATTAGACGGTGCATCCCTGAGTACGATCAAAGGAAGATCCTCTCGTTCTGCCATGATCAGGCTTGTGGGGGTCATTTTAGTGGAAAAAAGACTGCTGCAAAGGTTTTACAGTGTGGATTCTATTGGCCTACCTTGTTCCGTGATGCACATGAATACTGTAAATCATGTGATCGATGTCAAAGATTAGGAAAGATTTCAAGAAGAAATGAGATGCCCCTAAACCCGATTTTGATTGTGGAACTCTTTGATGTTTGGGGCATCGATTTTATGGGCCCCTTCCCTATGTCCTTTGGGTACCAGTACATTCTTGTAGCTGTTGATTATGTGTCCAAATGGATTGAAGCTATTCCATGTAAAACTAATGATCACAAGGTGGTGGTCCAGTTCCTTAAGGAGTATGTCTTTGCTCGTTTTGGCACCCCTCGTGCTATTATTAGTGACGGGGGAAAACACTTTTGCAATAAGATCTTTGAAGCCTTAATGAGGAAGTACATCATCACTCATAAAGTTGCCACACCTTATCATCCACAGACCAGTGGACAAGTAGAGATCTCCAACAGGGAGATCAAGAAAATCCTTGAGAAAACTGTCAATACTTCTAGAAAGGATTGGTCCATTAGGTTACCAGATGCATTATGGGCATACCGTACAGCCTATAAAACTCCCATAGGAATGTCCCCGTATAGAATTGTTTATGGCAAGGCTTGCCATCTACCTGTCGAATTAGAACACAAAGCATATTGGGCAATCAAACGCCTAAATTTTGACCTCGACAAGGCTGGGGAACATAGGAAACTTCAACTCGATGAGCTAGAAGAGATTAGGAATGATGCATATAACTGTGCCAAGAGATACAAGGACCGCATGAAGACCATGCATGATAAGATTATCCTTCGTAAGGAATTTTCCCCGGTCAGAAGGTCCTTCTATACAATTCTAGACTACATCTATTCCCTGGGAAATTGAAGTCTCGTTGGACTGGCCCATACACAATTGAAAAAGTTCATCCACATGGGACGATTGAGATCCACAATGCCAAAGATGGTAAAACTTTCCAAGTCAATGGACATCGTTTGAAACCATACCTTGAGTATCTAAGCCCAGAAGTTGAGGAGACACGTTTGGAAGATCCTGTGTATCAGGATTGATCACTTTGTATATTATTATTATTATTATTTTTTTTTTTTTTGGTTTAGGGTTAGGACATTTTAGGTTATTTTGCTTGGAATCTGTGTACATATTTGTCATTGCTATGTTTCTGTGCGGATTCACTGAGCTATTTTGTCACAGAATAATTACAAAAATTCACATCAAATAAGGTATGCAGTCTCTACCTCCCTTAATTTTTTCTATTTTGTCCTTATCATTTTCAAGCATCACATGCATCATTTTGTAACTATCATTCACATTGAGGACAATGTTAGATTTAGGTTTGGGGGTGTAATCAACAATTTTTGATGTGACATTTAAAAAAAAAAAATTGGAAAAGTTCAATCATTGGGATAAGTTTGGCTTGCAAAATCAATTTTCACTTTAGTTGACAATTCTATCTTGTGTCTAAAATGTTTTTTGCAAATTTCAAGTCTTGAAAAAATTTCAACACTTATAGCCACATGTATGTAGCGTGATGGAAAAGTGAAACCTAAGGGAGAGACCTGGAAGAATCATTAGTGGAGACTAAACCCAGGAGAGATTTGAGCCATTCTATTCTTGGAGGGTTTTTACGTAATTCTGAGTTACAAGTTAACTCAAAATTTTCTTGTTTTCGCTTAAAAATGTCGTTTGGTTGATCTCTTTATTCTTGTTTTGATCAAAGACTCATGAACACCAAAAAAAAAAAAAAAATTGGATTACTACACTAGAAACTCCACTGAAATCTTTTCAAGGCATATAATAACCATGTGAAACTTAGGAAATGATTTAGGCCATCTTTGCTAACCCATCTATCATGTTCAGCCGACCTATTCTTAAACTTATCCACTAGTCAAACCCCTTGAGCCATATAAGCCTTTCTTTGTTCAACCTATTTTTTTCAAACTACACTGCACTTAATGAGTGCAACCTTAAATTTTGTTTTGGAAACGAGGAAAGAAGAAGAAAAGAAAAAATCAATCAATTACTACGAAATTTCATGGAAGGGTTATTACTATCATGATTCTGAAAAAAAAAAAAAAAAAAAAAAAAAAAAAAGACAGAAAAAAAAAGCAGACAAAAAAAAAAGAGCCGATATTCATCGAAAAAGTATATAAATTCTCAAAGCATTTCAGAATAAAACATTGTCCAGTTATCAACCCTAGCCCCATTACAACCTATTGAAAAGACCTACTTGATCCTAAATGTAATGTGGTTAAAATGTGGAGAATAGATGAAGAGGACTTATGGTGTTTAATCCAATGTTCTTGAGTCAATGATATTCCATTCCTGAGATCAATTTAATTTTTCTTTGATATGGTCCGTCCTTCTATAAAATCTTATATGTGGATAATTTGAATTTGATTCCTTGTCACATATAAGTTGAGAGAAATGACCCCACTTCTGAGAGATTTCCTTGTTGAGTGTAATATCCAGTGAGTTTTTGAAGTCAAGGCGAAATCCATTCTGAAGGTGATCAAAATTAAGTTTTACTTGGAAAAAGAAAGCTACATCCTTGTTGGCTATGCACACACACACTTCAGGACTTGATGACGAGTGAAAACTTTTAACATATGGATAGAGTTGTCAACTATGGTAAATTTTTCTCAAAAAAAAAAAAAAAAAAAAAAAAAAAAACATTGAACTTCGAATTTTGTGGGTATATTCGCTGCAAACCCTCACGAGACACAACTCGTCCACTAGGGGTGACCTAGGGGTTTAAAGGCTTGTTGCACATGCTAAGTGCGACCGCGATTCCTGCGAAAGTGAGTTAGGATTTTTTTTAAAAAAAGTTTTGCTCGAGGACTAGCAAAAAGCCGGTTTGGGGGTATTTGTTAGATGTTCAAAAATACATATTTTGATATACCTTTTAGAGTTGTCTTGGACATTTCCCTATGCAATATATCATTTTCTACATACTTATTAGGGAATTTTATTTTCAAAGCATAATATGCACAAATAAACTACATTTATACATTTCATGTGCATAATTATATTTGTCATGGAGATTCTAATCCAAATTTCATAGGATATGAAGATAATACATGCTATTGGAGGAAAAGAACATGTGAATATTCAATTCCTAAAAGTCTACAGCAATTAGGGAAAGAATGGATCATCACAATGGCCAAAAGAAGAGAGAATCTCCCTCACAAATCATCTCCAGCAGACAGCCACAAATCAGCAAATCTGATTTGTCAAATCAGTATTAAATCTCTATCAAAATCACTAAAAATCAGCATTAGCAAATCCTCCAAATTCCCACCAAGTCAGCTACAAATTCCTACCAAAACAGCAAGGATTTTTCAAATCCTGGACAGCTGTCCAGCCTTAAAAGCCCCAGCCATTACAGCCCTCTATAAAAGGGGCCTGCAGAGGGAGGACAGCACAGAAGATTTCCAGCTGAGCAGAATTTTAGTCTTCCATTTTCTTGTTCTTTCTTCTTTATTTTAAGTTTTTTTCTCTTCAGTTTGTGTTTCTTTTGTATTAGACATAGATGCTATTGTATTTTGTTTATGTTTAATCAATAAAAGTTCTTCTTTCTTTGATTTTCATGGAATCTTTTTATTGTTATTCTAGAATATCACCAACCATGGTAGGCTAGAGAATCCTCCCATCAAGGAGAGGATTCCACCCCATGAGTATGAGTGATTAGATCTTTTATTTGTGCATCTTATATTATTTTGATTTATGCTTAATGATTATATAGTTTCTTCAACTCAGATTTATCTTGATTGTGGGTATTTTAAGATCTTTCATCGTTTTACTTAGATGAGACATGATTGATACTTTATAAACCCTATTTTCAAATCGAGTAGAAGTGAACTACCTTCTTTGAAATATTTTGTTGTCATTGGTTGAATATCTTAACTGTCAAGGAAGAGGGTCTTCACTATAAGAACCGTCCTTGATCTAGTAGTTAATGGTGTATCAACTAATGAAATGTTAAAAGAGAACTTTAAATCTATATTCTCCATGTGACCAAGTAAAATCTCTTGATTCATGTGAAGTAAGGGAAATATAAGTGCAATAGAAAGATCTAATCAATCATACTTGTGGGGTGGTTTCTAATCCTTGGTGGCTTTTTTTTATCGTATCTTGATTCAAATTAGAATTTTATTTTAGCTTTTAAAGTAGCTTCCTTGGATCAATCTTCAAAATTCATGTTTTAAAATCTTTTTGGGAATTGATATCTTTTACAATTACTTGTTTGCTTCCATAGTCTCCTTGTGGGATCGTCAATTGTCGTCTTTTGAATAAAATTCATGGAGTTGACGACAATTGACGATCCCACAAGGAGACTATGGAAGCAAACAAGTAATTGTAAAAGATATCAATTCCCAAAAAGATTTTAAAACATGAATTTTGAAGATTGATCCAAGGAAGCTACTTTAAAAGCTAAAATAAAATTCTAATTTGAATAAAGATACGATAAAAAAAAGCCACCAAGGATTAGAAACCACCCCACAAGTATGATTGATTAGATCTTTCTATTGCACTTATATTTCTCTTACTTCACATGAATCAAGAGATTTTACTTGGTCACATGGAGAATATAGATTTAAAGTTCTCTTTTAACATTTCATTAGTTGATACACCATTAACTACTAGATCAAGGACGGTTCTTATAGTGAAGACCCTCTTCCTTGACAGTTAAGATATTCAACCAATGACAACAAAATATTTCAAAGAAGGTAGTTCACTTCTACTCGATTTGAAAATAGGGTTTATAAAGTATCAATCATGTCTCATCTAAGTAAAACGATGAAAGATCTTAAAATACCCATAATCAAGATAAATCTGAGTTGAAGAAACTATATAATCATTAAGCATAAATCAAAATAATATAAGATGCACAAATAAAAGATCTAATCACTCATACTCATGGGGTGGAATCCTCTCCTTGATGGGAGGATTCTCTAGCCTACCATGGTTGGTGATATTCTAGAATAACAATAAAAATATTCCATGAAAATCAAAGAAAGGAGAACTTTTTATTGATTAAACATAAACAAAATACAATAGCATCTATGTCTAATACAAAAGAAACACAAACTGAAGAGAAAAAAACTTAAAATAAAGAAGAAAGAACAAGAAAATGGAAGACTAAAATTCTGCTCAGCTGGAAATCTTCCCTGTGCTGTCCTCCCTCTGCAGGCCCCTTTTATAGAGGGCTGTAATGGCTGGGGCTTTTAAGGCTGGACAGCTGTCCAGGATTTGAAAAATCCTTGCTGTTTTGGTAGGAATTTGTAGCTGACTTGGTGGGAATTTGGAGGATTTGCTAATGCTGATTTTTAGTGATTTTGATAGAGATTTAATACTGATTTGACAAATCAGATTTGCTGATTTGTGGCTGTCTGCTGGAGATGATTTGTGAGGGAGATTCTCTCTTCTTTTGGCCATTGTGATGATCCATTCTTTCCCTAATTGTTGTAGACTTTTAGGAATTGAATATTCACATGTTCTTTTCCTCCAATAGCATGTATTATCTTCATATCCTATGAAATTTGGATTAGAATCTCCATGACAAATATAATTATGCACATGAAATGTATAAATGTAGTTTATTTGTGCATATTATGCTTTGAAAATAAAATTCCCTAATAAGTATGTAGAAAATGATATATTGCATAGGGAAATGTCCAAGACAACTCTAAAAGGTATATCAAAATATGTATTTTTGAACATCTAACAGTTACCAACACCAACTGTTAGATGAACATTTAACATGAGAAATTCATGAACCTTCATGGAGTAAAAACTCAAACATTTGCAATATCCAGAAAAATTCCAAACAGATATTTTTAGATATTTAAAATAACATGAAAAAAATGAACAATTACCTGATGTAGGGATAGGTTTTTTATTTCTTATTTTCAAGTAGTCAAGTAGGGAGCCAAATAAGGTTAAAATTTCATTGTTTAAAATTGTAGGGTTGTTCTAGGCACAGTCTATGCTAAGAAAATTAAGTTTTGATGAATTGATAAAATTTACCATATTTATTGAATGTTCTCCCATTCCCTCTTGTTTATCTCTTTTCTTTTATTCCTTCTCTTTCTTACTTTCATTCATTCTTTCCTCTTATTTTTACTTCTTTTTTTGTTGTTGTTGTTGTTCGGGATGGGGGGCGGGGGGGAAGTAAAAATGGATAGGAGTATTTATATTAAAAGGTGACGCCCCTCAAGCAAAGAGGTGACAAGGGATCTCCTAAAACAAAGAAATAAAAGAAAATGAAATACAAAAGACCAATATTTAAACGTCACGAAAACCACCAAACATGGAGTATCAGCTATCTTTCCAATTATTTCTTATAAACCGATTTTTCTCCAAAAAGTACCATCACCCAAGCTCGAAGAGACATTGTAATTGCCGCCCACATGTTTTCAAAATACATTAAATTCCCCTAAAAATGTGCTCATTTCATGCGAGACAAATGTCCCAACAAACCACATGGTGTACAAGGCCTTAGAATTTATCTTTGTTGCTCCAAATTCCTCTTCTTTTGCAATTACTCCCACATGCCTTTTAGATTGGAGATATCACATTGTGATCCAAGATCCATCCCTGCCTTGGATCAAATGTTGGAGATATGCCCACAACCATAAAACATATGTTCTCTCATTTCTTCTTCCCTTCCACAAAGGGCGCAAATTATGTTATCATATGTCCATTTCAATTGGTTTGATTTAGTGAGGAGTTTATCTTGGGAGAACAACAACATAAAGCACCTAACTCTCTTGGGAGAACAACAACATAGAGCACCTAACTCTTCAATGGAGAGAACTCCCCAAATTTGGTGGTAATACCGAGAGGAGGTGATCACACGTGAAGGGTCTTCATTGAGTCTTTGGTAGAATGATTTCACGGAGAAGCTATGTTGAAGGGAACCCTTCCAAATTACTGTAACTTCATTTTCAAAACCTAAAACAATCTCATGGAGAGATGCTAAAAATTATGTGACATCCTCCCGCCGTGTCTTTAAAGTTCAAGCGGAATCTCGGATGCCAAGTAATTATTTTGTTAGCCGTCTACATAAACGATTTTAATAAATGAGTCATCCAAAAGTTCTCTTGCAGCCATTTGTCTTCCCAACAATAGGTCTCTTAATTTCCCTATCCCAAATCATGCATTATCAACCTAGTTGCATCAGGTCCACTATTAAGGAAGATCAAATGGAAGCACATCAACATATATGATGGACATGTGCAGTAGCCCCATAGCCACTGATGACTGCACCGGGATGAAAGGGGAAGCAAGTTAGGGTTGATAAGTTGAGGATAGGAGGAGGACCTAAAATCACTCTGAAGATTAAGGCCACAGGAATGACCTTTGATAAGACTTAATGGTGTCGCAGGAATAACAAAACTGACCCAAACCATTGAGAGTAAATGTCACTTTCAAGTTAAGTAGATATAATCACATTTGATATTTCATTATAAGCACAAACAACTCTTCATAACAAGATTTAAGAAAGATAATATATATATCATACTAAGAGAAATCAACTGAAGGTTCATAAACATTAGAAAAGACTTGAGAAGGAAGCCACAAGTAAAAAAAAGTACTCACAATTATAAATCAACAATGCAAGTTTAATATCTCACAAAAAAATTCATTAAACTAATTGCATATAACACTCTCCTATCACATTATATTTATTGAATTTATATTATTGGAAAATAAATATAAAATGAAGAATCTTAAACATTCGATAAGACTTGACAAGAAAGTCACAAAGAAAAAAAAAGTAACCACAACTATAATTTGACAACAAAAGCTTAATTACTGACAAAAAATATAAGATTCATTAAACTAATTACACATAATGGACACGGACACAGGACATGGTGACATAGCGACACGGACACGGCGACATGGAAATTTTTGAAAAAATAAGACACGGGTACGGCTAGGACACGGCAACAAATAAATTAATATAATATAAATAAATATATATCACTATTTTATATAAACAAACACATTTCATTTAATTCACTATTTATAAGCAATTGTATAAACTAATAAATCACTGTCTTAAACCAATAAATCATTGTTTTTATAAATATCTGTTTTAAACTATAAATCACTGCTTTAAACTAATTTATTACTTTTTTTTAACCTTCAAAAAGAGATTTTGTTTAAATGAGTTGTTCTAAGCTGTTTTAAATTGATTGAATACTTGTGGGCTATGTTTGGGTCTTCCTTTTCTTTTTCTTTGTCTTTTTTACTTTTGGGCTGAAACTAGTTGGGTCATGTCCCAAGCGTGTCCTGGGCTATGTCCTAACCGTGTCCCGGGCGTGTCTAGACAAAATGAAGGCAGACACGGCTGGAGGCATGTCCGACACGTGTCGAGGCTGCGTCCGCACTGTGCCCGTGTTCGACACGTGTCTGACATAGGTACGGGGCCTCTCGGGAAGTGTCCATGCTTTGTAGCATATAACACTCTCTTAGCACATTAATATTGAAATTATATTTTTGAGGAAAAATTAATTCATTTACATGTACATTCATTATCAATTTATAATTGACAAATTTTCAGCCTCATTAAATTTTCAAGGATCTGATATGTTAAAAAAAAATTGTCAGTGACAAGTTAATCAAATATTGAGGTTTCCAACCTCTTCAATCTGATATGTTAAAAAAAATTTGTCAGTGATAAAGCTATTTAACACACTTAAAAATAGAAGTTAATGAATAAATGTAAGTCAATAGAACTTTTCTTAATAATTATCTGTGATACATCTTCTTCAAATAAAAAAGGAAGCAAATAGCGATCTATAAAAATAAATTGTGAACAGGCACGCAAATATAAGAGAAAAGACACACCTCAGATAGTAACTTTTGTAATTACCAGGGCCTTCTTTGAAAAGTGTTGACAAACCATTGCGAATCAAAAATGTCCGTAACTGCAAAAATCAGATAACAAAATGAATTATCTGTGAAGTGGAAGTGGAATTATTAACCAATTGAAGCTCATAAAACCACCAATTTGACAGATCAACAACTTTTGCCAAAGTGATAAGCAGAAGGTATATGGATTAGGTTTCAAAAAGAAACCAAAAGTCAAGATAGTTAAATAACTCAGAACCCAGATTCAATAAGGTCCAAAAAAATGTTATTAAGCAGTATACAAGGTTTAAAGAACCATGAGTTAGAATCAGAACTGTAAGTTCTGCAGAATCACCATTATCACCCATGTCCATAATAATTCTTTTGCATTATCAACGTTCTGGTGTATCCCCATATTGAGCTTATTTTAAAGAAAGGCTTCAATCCTCAAATAAATGAGGGAAGACATCTATGATTTTGGATAAGCTTCGCATTTTCATATATTTTCAATCAAATAAAGAAGAATGTTCTGAGATTTAGAAGTGATAATTGTTAGCAGTTATTAAAGTTTCTTCAAGGCGTACAACACCATTATGAATGACACATTTCTAATGAAAAGACACATCTTCTAAATCAAATGCACAATAAACAACAATACTTATCTAGGGACAATCTAGCTGAAATCATGCCGCATACAAAAAAATATTTAATTTTCCATGCTTGCCTTGTATGTAAGAAATTTCAATTTGATCATCAGATTAGCATCTTCATCAGCCAAACCATCTGTACCAATCGTACTTTTATCTGAACTTGCACTGGGGTCTGCTAATAATGAGTAACTGTCTTTTACAAGTTCTGCAGCCCTCTCTTTGCTCACCTTGAACATGTTAATATCAAGAAAAAAACCTACAACAAAGAGAAGTATCAGAGGATGATGGGTCGGGTCCAACCCATCAGTTACAGAACATATTGCTAATCACTCAATCATCTATATCGTATCACTTGTTAATTTTTTCAGTTTTATTCTCGGAGAATTTAATAAATTATAAAATAGGGCAACCCAAACCTGACAGGCGAACCCGATTTTTAAGCAGATTGGGTTAGGAAAACCGGGTTCGGATTCGGGTTTGGGTTAAGGTGTTTGAGTTTGACAGATTTTTGGGTTGGGTTCAGGTTGGTGTTGGTGTATCAGACAACCCGAACCTTACCAAACCCATCACTAATAACATTTTTGTTAAATCTGGACCATTTAATAATTGAGTCTCAATCTACACCATAACTTTTACGCCAACCAACTTTACCACAAAAAGAAACTAGCTGCCTTACAACACAGACACTCTTCATCTCTCTCTCTCCTCTATCTCAACCGTGAACTTCACCCCGCAATGCCTCATCTACAGCCTCTTCATCTCGACCAAAAGCTCTAATCGGAAGCCTCTCTCCCTCTCCCTCCCTCCCTCCCTCTCTCTCCATCCCTCCCCCTCCCCCTCTCTCTCCGGATTAAGGGAGGAGGTCCTCCAAAGTTTTCACTGTTTTCATGCATTATTTCATGTATTTTCTCTTCTTTTTTTTACGAAAGTGTGTGCTCTCTCCTTGCTTTGCTTTGGCTTTCCAATGGAGCCAACACAATATAGGCAGTTCATCATAGCACCACACCATAGCCTTAGAAGAACCAACGCATAAAGAAATGAGCCTTTTTTGAGAGAGAAATGTAGGAGCTTCTAATTATAATGAGCCTATAGTTCTATGGAGACAAATTTCACTATATATATATATACACACACACACAAAATGGAAAGTCTAGGAGGAATCACAAATTCATGCTTACCTCTATACAATGGCCACAGTCCTCGATTTTCTCTGCAAGACAATCAAAACATTGCATTTTAGAAATTCATAATACTGGAGATTTTGTGTGCGCTTTTCCTAAAGAAAGACATTTCAAAATCTTGGGTTTATGGATATCGGTCAAGAAGAAAACAATATGTATTGCTAATACAGTACGAGGAAAAGTGGTGTTTGCACACCTCAATATAATAAAAAATACAAAAAACACAAAAAAGATATAAAAAGATTTTTAAAATACAACACTGTGACACTAAAAAGACAAACCTCATTTCCTTCTGATATCTTCGGAAAGCAGAGTCACTGTGCACATGGATAACCATTCTGAAATAAAGATTATTGCCTGTTATAGAATCAAGTTTGTGGAAGTTACAATAACATTTAAATGCAGCTGGAAGACGTCTCTGTCTCATCAGCCGGATCATTTCCTGCAAGCAAGTACATTTGAAAAGAAAGAATTACAGAAAAAAACTTCAAAACCAAGTAAGTCTTCCACAATGATGAAGCAATACCTGACATTCTGATTGAACATGTATACACTAACCATACTGTCCTATGTGATCACTTAATCAGTGACTAGGTGTAAGTCAAACTTTTTTCTGCATACGAATTTTTTGCATATATTAAGGCCATAATACATCATTCCTGTGCACATTCGTGCATGTTAATTATCCGTGTGAACTGTAGTTCCTCCTGTTTCTGTTTTTTTTTTCTCTCCCTTAACGGTCAATAATTCCATTCTCTGCATGCCTTTCTCAAAATTACTTTCTACTACATTTGGGAAACAGAATTTATGAGAGGTGGAAATACTTCACAAAAAAAAAGATAACCAAGTACATGAACACCTTTAGACAATGAAGTGGCATCAAGACATCTACAACAATATTTCACTAAGTCACAGAAAATCAAATAGTTGATGCAAGAAAAAGCTTTAGCTACCTGCAATTTAATTGTTGAAAAATCCGTAGGATGAGCTTGTAAAAATTTTGTAAAAACTGATCGATCAGCATTTCTCGACTGAGCATCAGTCCCATCTATCAACCAGTCAGCATAGTCTGGGCACATAGATGTCCCAGCACTTTGCAGAATTGCTCGTATTTGCTAGAAGGATATGGAAATGGATCAGTAAACATATATACTCGTAAATAATCCAAATCGCACACATTGCATGGCAAGAGTAAATATAGCAATTTCAGAGATACCTGTTTTTCATCAGACCTATTTGCTGCACATAAGTCACGCAAGCTATGTCCCAAATCCTGACCACCTGAAGAGAAAGGCAAGATTAGTAATCGCATAAGAGATATGTTAACATAACCTCAAACTGAGCAAACTTTTTTTTTGTGATGTCGTGGGAGCTTACCACCGGTGATTTTATTAATAGTTCATAAAAACTCAAGGGAGGATGACAAGGAGGCCTTACCTCCACCTTAACAAACTATGATGTATATATTTCTCATTTCAACACTCTTAAGATAAGGAAATGATAATGACCTATTTACTCCAGTTTAAAACATTGGCATTAATTATTGTCCAATATAATACTTGAATAGACATGCAAAAAATTACCAGGCAAAAAAACAGAAAAAGAATTAGGCTACAGAATACGAAAAACATCTGCTAATGAGATGATGGTGATTTTACCTTTGTGATTAAAAACGACATAGAGCTATTTGATCAAACTGAAGATGAGACTATCAAATATTTAACACAACCTTTCCTTTAAAAATAAGTTGACATCAGGTTGAGAACAAAAAACTTCAATCTCCAATCATGATCCTCATACTTCAATCCATTAAGACAGACACAAAAGGATGGGGAAAAAATTGCTAGATATGGTCTATAATCCAACTAGAAAAAACTAATCATGTTGATATAGATACTAAAAAGGAAAAGTTCTGATTGATGTCTTCAAAAAAAGTTTCAACACACAACATCCAATAAAATGAATAACACATGCCAAAAAAAATGAAACCAGAGACAAACCTCCATCGAGTGGTGGGGGTTGAAATTCATTCAAAACCTTCTCCATATGTTTAGAGCTTTCACGGTTAACAATACGAGCAACCAAACCTTCCAATATTTCACCTTGTACCTTGACATGATCTTTTGATCCTAGAAATAGGTCCACCAGCCAATTTAGAAAAGATTTTATTGGAAAATGACGCATCAACATAGAGTGAATAAATTGCCCACTGGAGTATAACCAAAACTAAAAGTAAAGGAAATGGTCTCCAAGAAGTTAAGCACTTAAGCAAAAAACACAACCCAGACAGGTAAAAATAGGGAATGGAGAGGAATTATCACAGAAATGGCAGAAGATTAAAAAGAACATAACAATGTGTTTAGTCGTACTACAGTTGCTTTGTCAAAATGAAGCACCAAGTCAGCTAGTGTCAATTGTCAAGCATGAATATAAATTGTCAGATAAATTGTGCCACAAGCACAGTACACGTTCTAGTTCCTGACTTGAATGAAACTAAATATTATCCATTGTATAAATGTGAAAAGGTGCCATGCATAACAGGCTTAACACAATATATTGATATACATTTTTCACACATTTAAATTTGCAGGTTGAACTATATTTGCAGTCACCAGTCACACACTCATACTTCTAAAATAGCATACATATTAAAAATACTGTCCTTAAATAGCATTTCCCCATAAGATGGGGTTGACCGCGTAAAACATCTATATATACATTTGGGGATCCATAATCCGGTTCATTAAACATTGGGAGAGATGCTGTGTGGGGACTCATCTTGTTTTGTATTCTGGAGGGAGGATTGTAATTGAGTAGTGTTGTGATTTTGTTGTTCCCATGCATGGGTGGGCGCCCGCAGATACCTCTTCTATTACGCCTCTACCATGGTGGACTTGTTTTGTGTTGGGTTTTTGCTCCTTGGGGTTTTTGGTGGGGCTTTGCTCTTTAGTTTCCGTTTTCTTTTTGGGCATTTACTTCATTTTAATATTATTGCGGTAGAGTACCTACCATTTATTTTCCAAAAAAAAAAAAATGTGCACACGTGTGGAACTGTGTTCTAATTAAACATGCATCACATTGTATGATCATAAATAATTTTTTAGTTAGTCAAATGAACCCCAACTAAGATGGGACATCTATAGAAAGTAGAAACAGATATGCACAAATACCATTTTGATCCTCATATTTCAAGGTGAAATCCTGTTCCTTGGCCCCAGGCTCTCAAACGTTTTATCTCACCAAATGTTGCTCCAATATATGGACAAAAGGTTATGAGCCATTAAACTAGAGATGAATCATTATAATCAATGTCCGACATCATTGGTCTCACACTGGATATTTAAAGATCAGTGACCATCTAACTGAAAATCAACAAATACAATCTTAATGGGATTCTGTGATCAAAGCTCAACAAATATGACCTATGATTTTGTCCCCAGTGGTCATAGCACAACGGTTCAAGGCTTACCTGTGTTAAGGGTAAGTCTTGGGTTCGAGTCTTGGCGCTGTGTTATACCTCCTGTTTGTTAGATGAAATTCGAAAGAATTTTCTGTGGGATCAGGGACAAACAGGCGAAGGTAGCTTACCAACTTGACCGTAAGGTCAGTCACGGAAAGCCCCTCCGTCATCAAAAAAAAAAAAAGACCTATGATCACCACAGTTAAGCCTCTAGATCGAGTTCAGAAGAAAAAAAAGTACTCAATCTGCAGCTGTCTAACCAATGATAAATATACATGATCAATGTTCAACACTTCTAAGGCTCTATATTTAATAATACTAGTCAAGGGCACGCGCAATGCGTGTAAAAACAAATATGAATAAATAGTATTAACTTCTCAACATAAAAAATAGTAGTAACTTGATAAGAATATGAAGAACATTGTCGGACCCAAAAATTATGAGCTATTGTAAGAACATTGGATTAAAATTAAGCTTTCATCCAATAAGATTACATGTAAATGAGTCAATCATTTGATCAACCAACACTAAGAAAAAAAATTGAATAAATATAATTTTTTTAATAAATAAAAATGAATGGAACAAACTATCATTGTTAATAATTCAAAATAAAATATTAAACAAGATAACAATCAAACAACACCAAGAAAAAGAATTAAATAAATATAATTTTTTTAATAAATAAAAATGAATACAATAAACGATCATTGTTAACAATTCAAAATAAAATATTAAACAAGATAATAATAAACAGATAAACACGACAAACTAATAAATTTGTTATACATTGAATATTACTCTTTGATGAATCAAAAATAGAAAAAATGAAAGCAAAATCATAATTATATGAGATGAAAACTTATGTGTTTGACAAAAAAACTACATTTATGGAATCCATCATATATTACTAATATATAAAAAAAACACTGCCATAAAAAAACTAAAAATACATTTATTTTCACATCTAAAAAAAATTGATACATATAGATCCAAAATCAATGGAAAAAAAAAAACAGAACAAGTTTTAAATTTAAAAGCAAGACATCCATCAATAATTTTATGAGTTTAAATAGGTCTGATTCTATTTGTAATTTTTGCATTTATTAATATGACTAAAATATTTATATTTTATAATTTTATGGGTATCTTAATGGGTTTATTTATTAGTGAAATTAAAATATTTATTTTTATAATTTTATAAGTATTTAATGGTCTGAAAAATATTTGAATGAAGTTTCATGAAATTTGAAGTCTAAAAAATCATGTTTTGATATTAGGGACCTGCTTGTAAATCTTGGAATTTGGATCAGGGACCTGTTTACAACACGGATAGGGTTTAGTTGTGAAACTGGTAGAATATGGGGGTGGATCTGCAGAAAGCCCAGGAAAAGATAAAATTAGCCGTTTTTGTTAGGACCTAATTATAAATATGAGGGACTTATTTATAACACGTGTAGGGGTTCGGTTGTAAAAATTCTAAAACCTGGGGGTCTATCTGAAAAAGATCCATTGTTGTTTCGCACTGATATTTGCCGCTAACGTGGGTAGCTGGGCGAAAAAATTTTGCTCCTTCCGGACGGTCGTGCATTAGAATGTATGTTAGATAAAAACATGGCATTATTCATGGAAGATCATCTAAGGCTTCGTAGAATGATAAAAGAGCTTGGACTGTTTGATCAAAGATCAACAAATATGATAAACAAATAAATAAATAAATAAATAAGATCAACAAATATGATTGACCGTCACAATATCCTAGGCTCTCGATCAAATGATAATGGATGATGTCAACAAATACAAACAACTATGACAACATCTAAGACTCTAGAATGACTGACAAGATGTCCAAGGATTACCCAAAGGATATACTACCACATGGTTATTTTCTCTAAAGCATTTTAAGATGTGCAATTTACCAGGCACAGAAATGTCCACAACTTCATGGGCCGACAATATCCATGGTCTCCCTAATATTTCTCCATTTGATCAAACCCACATGGACTGACAAGATGTCCAAAAATTACCCAAAAGGATGTACTACCACATGGTTATATTTCTCTAAAGCATTTTAAGATGTGCAATTTACCAGGCACAGAAATGTCTGCAACTTCATCAAGAGCCCGACAAACAGGCGTTGCAGTGCCTTCTTCGCATAATGCATCATAGGCAGCAAAAAAGGCAGTCACAGATTTCCTAGAAAAAATATAAACATGATCAGAAACAAAGCATTCTAGTTAATAAAAAAACTCTTGATCCATTCCTGGATCAACAAAAGGAAAATAAAATGATAGGCATCAATATCAATGAGGATAGACATTTACTGACACAAATTAAAAATTGGGTTTCTGCTTTTTAAGAAAAAACAACATTGTGTGCAAGTGTCATTATTAGACATTTATTTAAGAATCTCTACATGGCAGAGACATATACACAAGGCATCCTAAGGCATGATGAGTGGGGAAAAAAGATTATTATTTTCATATAATTTAAACTCGTCAGATGCAAAAAGAACTCATACATGTAGATAGATATATCATTTAGGTGTGCGAACAATCCTGAACACCATACCCCCTTTCAACTTCAAGAAGATTTCAGAATATACAAATCTGGATCAGCAAATCTAGGAACCAAGCAAACTTCAATGGACATGTCATGTACTTGTATGACACGTATCAAACATGGGGCACAACATGATGGGCATCAGCATGAGTCAGACACATCTCAACTTTTTCCTTAATAATTATTGTAAGGTTTATGATCACACAAAGCTAGAAGATGCTAAGTAATCATATTAACTTTTTATAGTTTCTGGGTGACTGCTCACTTTTTTTCATCATATAATAAAAATACAACATGTACATGTGTGTATGTCTGTATACCTGTACACCTAGTCTATGTCCTAGTTTACTCAAGATTTATCATATCACCATGTTGTTATTGCGTCTTGTTGTGTCCTTGCTCCATATCAGCAAATTCATTTAGTAGGAAGCAAAGGCCCACAATAATATATCCAACCTTCTATCATTATAATGCAATAAGGAGCACCATCATGCATAAAAGACTACAAGACTATTTGCCCAGGAGGGCTAACTCGCAGTCCAGCCAAATAAGGCTACATTTATGATAAAATTAAACAACGCATTTTCCTTGCCTCTTGAAAATTGAAAAAACTTAAAAAAAAAACAAATAGAATAAACCAAAAGAGCATAAGATGCAGTAATGATGTGGGAAGACAGCAAAAGATTGTTAGCGAGAAAGAAGAAAGGTCATAGCAAAAAACAAAAGCTTTCATATTCCTTAGTTCTGTTGACATCTTAAAGACTATCAAGGATTTTATGATTTTGTAGATGTCTGAGATTCCGGAACCTCATTTTCCTAAGAGACTTCAAGATTTTCAATAAGATTGACTGTCAATAGAAAATATATTTATTAGAAAAGACATAACAATCAATATATGCTGTTGATGTTTAACACAGATTTCATTATTTGTTTCTTAACATAGTTTCACAGGTTACCATTCCAGGCTGTTCTTTCCTTATAGCTGAAATAAAGAACAGATGATATTCACCTTGTAGAGAACAACCAAACATGATTTGTTGGTAGACGCCACTTCCTACAGAAAGCAATTATTTCTGGAGTAGAATAGAACTTTGGTTTTCTGTTCCCCAGCTCAGTTACCGCTGTCACTACAACTGCTCAAACAAAACACACTGGTATCAAGAAACAAAGAATAAACATAATACATGAAAAAAATTCTTCAAGGAAAAAAAATATCATGAAAAGAAATATATGAATAATACAATAAGAGAACATGTGTCAACTATGTGAAGTGATCTTAATTCATTAGGGTGCTGTATAAAAACCTCTCTTGGTAGAATTATTTGCAGGTTTGCAGCAAACTGCAACAACTCATGCGTGCGCGCATATGTATGTATATGGATATGCATGCTACAGCAACCATACTAATGGAAAAACAAAGAGAAATGAATCTGTGAAACTTTTCAATTGTAAGCCATTATTTCCTTTTGTAAAAATCAGACCCGAGGATTCAAATTGCAGTCACAAAAGTGTATAAGAGATGAATGGTATGAGTGATAATCTGATATTTAATCAGGCAGTAGGATTCCATCACTGAATATCAGGCAAACCAGTTATGAAAATGTAGAAACATGGCCCAGCAAAGCCCCAACTCATGGATATATCATGTTGGACAGCATGTCTAATAGCTTGGAGGAAAAAATGAAAGTGGGAACCAAATTTGCAAGTTTGAATAGAAATAGAAGAATTGACTATTGTAGTTAAATGTTTACATATAATGAGTTAATTTAAAGAGCAACAATTAGATCTTTTTATTCTGATAGTTCACTGGATAATGAAATTAATGAACATTCCACCCAATTTCAAAAAAAAAAGAAAAAAGAAGAAGAAGAGAGATGAATTTCCATCAAATATTTAAATTGCTCAGAGGTGCACAAAAAATTATCTCAACATCAATCATGCCCTGGCATAACAGCAAAATGGTTAGATAAATTATAGACTATGATTCACCCATATACCTTCATGGAATATGCATATAGTTTTTTCATTACTAATTATTAATAAAGAAATGGAATGAGATACCATAATCATCAAGGGGTCGTTGCCCATGATCTCCTAGAACAGCAGTCACTAATTCCATAGATATACACATGTGATTTTTCTGGGGAAAAATGAGAATCAAGGTTAGGATTATGATTTCAGACTCAACAATAAAATAATACTAGAACAAAAAAAAGGCCCTAAAGAAGTAAGATGCTTACCTTTTATCATTTTATGATTGAAATTTTACATAAACATATAAATGTGTGTATTCAACCAGAAATTGGGTACCAAAACACTATGTGATTGCAAGAGAGACAAAACCAAATATTTCATCATTCATCCCACTAGATAAATAGTCGGTAATAGACACCATGAAGCTTGTACCCCCCGTTTGGTAAACGGAATAAACGAGTATAAGGGTAGTATAAGGGTGGTATAAGAATGGATAGAGAAAATGGTTGTTTGTTTGCAGAGTATAACTTGGTATTACTAAACCAGTTTAAACGAGTATAAGAGAGTATAACAATTCTACGTAACCCCTATGATAAGCTATACTCACTTTATCTATTCCCATGGGCCCACATGTCAAATCAACTTTTTACACCTTATCACATCAAATCACCTACCAACACCTCTTATACATCAAAGGGCCCACATGTCAAATCAATTTTTTTACACTTTATTTATATTTTATTCTTTATCAACCAAACAACTCAACTTTTATTCTTACGTTTTCCAATGAGAATAAAAAAAACAAAAGCAAACATAAAATCTCTTATTCTTGTATATTTGTTATCTATACTGACATATTTATCTATCCAGAATAACTCAATTCCGCTATCCAAACGGGAACGTAAGGTTTTCTATCAGCAGACATTACAAAGGAACAGAGCGATTTTTTGTGATGAAACGCGGGATTTTAAAACCAAAAATTATTAATTGGGATAAACTCCAAAGAGCATCATGAAGGATTTGCATTACAAGAAAGCGGAACAAAGAAGATTACAGAGACAAAGTTTACCCAATCAAGACCAGAGTGACGTTGCCTGCGATGCCAATAAAATGTATTGTATATTTCATGTAATTGAAAATCATGTCCAAAACAAACAAAGATGAAATTGCATTAAAAAACTGTTCTTTACTTACCCTTTTACTATCATTCAGTCATTCACATTTGAAGAAAACTTATCTCAATTTCAGAAGTAAAGGCTTTAATAAATTTTCTCATATACACATTGCAAGTTGCAACATTAGCAAAATAAATAAATAGATAAAGTGGCACACATGGATGTAACGCCCATATCATATTGATGCATTTATCAATCTCATTTCTCATAGAGTAGTAAATTTTGTCTTTGTAGGGCTACAAGATAACTTATTACATAGAAAATAGTTTTCATGCCCATATCATTTTCTTCAAAAACTAAGTAATAGGTCAACAACCATGTAGAACCTTATATATACTAATTAAATGTGACTACATGTAGAGCCGACTTAAAAGCCATCCATCAGTACACTGAAACATATCACCAAAGACACAATAAATTAACAATTTACTCTGAAATGTAAGTTACCTCGAGATAGTCATTGAGCTCTTCTTGTTTCCTGCTCACTTCAGCACCCCATGCCTCACGCAAAGTCCGGCCAAGAACAAAAACACCAACAGCAGTATATCTAAAACATAAGAACATTATTTATAATAGCAAAGGACACAAGGAAGATAACAAGATGATCACAATTTAAACATGACCCTCACATGTTCCCATAGCTATTCTTCGCATACGCTCCGCCCTCATGCCCTGCATACATGAAGAGGGATCCCGAATGTTTGAGCGAGACCTGCCATCCAAAACACATAGCACACCACACCAAATTCAACAAGGAAAATGTTAAGACTTGGTCATTTTTACTAACCAAAACTCAGACCACACATATTTCATTTTTGTAAAAAAACCATTTAATGAGGTATATGCTTTAATAAAAAGTATATATCACTCCATTTCGAATTGAATGAACTTATTTTTAACAGATGTATGAAAAACTTTAACGAGGTATAATAAAAAATAAAAAAAACTGAGTGTAACAACGCCAAACATTCACTAAAGGCAAAAGATTTCATGATTTCTAGATTTACCATTCCACTCAAAAAGCTCTAATACAAAAAAAAAAAAAAAAAAAAAAAAAAAAAAAAAAAAAACCATTTAAATATCAAAACCATACCTCCAGAACCGCCTGGCCAGCAGAAACCATCTCTATCATTCTCGTCCTAACCTGCAAGACATCACAATAAAATCGAATTTCCTTCAAAATCACTCATCAATCAAACAAACAAACCTAACCACCAACACCAACCGACCTCCTGATCGGACTTCTCGTTCTCGAACTTGGGATAAAACGTGGCCCGTATCTGCGCCCGGCAGTACGTGTTCCCATCCACGACAAAATCGGCCCCGACAGGTCCCTTCGGCAGCCTCGCCACCCCCACCCCCGCCGTCGAAGGTGTCGGAGAGGCGTCGCGGACGGTCAGTCCGCCGAGGGCGTTGGAGACGGTCCCGACGTGGTCGGTGGTGGTGGTGATCGGCTTCCCTTGACATTGATGAGAAGGTCGTGAGCGAGGTCGTCTGTTCGGCATGAGAGGGGGACGCGCGATGGGTTTGATGAGAGAGGAGAAGGAGACGCGGCGGGCGCTTATGAGTGCCAACATGCGCTTGCTGACGTTGCAATGGTGTTGTTGCCAGGGTCTCGCCCTTTTTCGGCTCCAGGTAGTCTGTGTGAGTCCATAAAATGAGCTCTCTTTTGGGCTTTTTAGAAAAATCTCCATGGAAACTGACTTAAAAAAAGGGTTTGAATATTAAAAGAAGAGGTTATTTTTTTGTTTTTTGGATCCCTAAAAAATGATGGATTTTGATTTATTTATATGGGTAATTAGCACTTTTAACCCCAGAAAAATGAATATTTGCAAAAATAGCCCCACTCTCTGAATATTAGCAAAAACTAGCCCCGGAGAGATAATATACTGGAGACGGATTGTATATAATCCGTCTCCCGTGTTCTTAATTTTCAAAAATTATCGAGGGGGGAGGCTAAATTTGCCCTGGAGACGGCACGTATACGTGCCGTCTCCAGGGGACGGCACATATACGTGCCGTCTCCAGGAGACGGCACATATACGTGCCGTCTCCAGGGCAAATCAGGCCACATTACTGTTGCCCATATTGGCGTTTGCACAGCCAAAGTTCAATTGCTGTGTAGGATTTCACCTGTAACATCCTGCTTATATAATAAAATAACTGTGAATAACTAAAACATAAGTTCCATTACAAACAGACATTCCATGTTTCTAAACACAAATGAAATGCATAAATATCGTCACAAAAGTCTGTCTCATAAATACAATCATCCAAATATTCTCATAAATCCTTTCTTTTTTGTTTTTCTCGGAGCTGGAGGTGCTGATGAAGAGGGTACGTCAGTTGCTGTCGATGGCACACCTGATTGTGGCGGAGTAGTTAATTGTTCGCCCGATCCCGACTGACAGTAGCAGAAGTACCCCAAACCCTGCGTGGTCCTCGAACATATGTCTGGAGTGGCATCTGTGGAGCTTGATCTGAAACCTGGGCCGATTGTTGTGGCTGCTCATCCATTTCTGCCTCGAGTCGTACATCACTGAAGAAGTCCTCAATTGTGAATTCAGTGTGAGCGAAACTATCACCTACCAGATCCTCCAAATCATCAGCATGTGGAGTGGCACTGGAGGTACTCGAAGTAAGTCCCCTGTCTCCCATCATCGCCTCCGCATAGTCACGTGCCACAGCAATGATACGACCCGAGTCATCGCAGTTGGGGTATAACACCAACCCCCTTGCAAGTACCTCACTGATGTTTTGTGTAACTCCCCCCTGTTAATAAAAGGTTCAATATATTGAAGGTTGTTATAAATAAATTTATCACTTTCTAAAAATGTAACACATATTTAAAATTCTTACTGAGTGTGGTGCGACATAGCCTGGATGGTACTGTGGGGGTGGTGGAGGTGTGATGTGTCTGACTGTTCTCTCCCAGTACCACTCCATGTATGTCCTCGAACTCCGGGTGGCAGAGAACTGGTGGATGTGATCCAAGCGTTGGTCCCAACGCTCGATATAGGTCTTGTGAAAAACCATCCAATTGACATCCTGTCTACCTCTCCTGTTTACCCGGTCGATGGCCTCCACATCTTCCGGAATGTCCTGATGCCATCCAAATTGACGTGCGACTCTATCTGGCACGTGCATCTCCACGATATCATAGCATATGAGCGGGACCCTAGCCGTCCACAACTCCATATGATCCATACATGCAGGTGGTAGTGTCTCATATGTTCCAGCATAAGGCTGCCATATAACCTACCAAAAATCAAAATTATAATCAGTATCACAATCAACATATAATATATGATGTGTGAAATATAATATTAATTGTATACTCACCTGTGTAGGAAGCTGATAGTCCAGTTGTGCCCGATAGTATATCAGAACACGTGCATTTTCGTCAAACCTCTGAGTCACCTTCCACCTGAAATTACAAATTCAAGCAAATGTTATTGCCAAATGAATTGACAAACGAACATCTTTAGAAAATAAGCCTTCTTACCTTGCTCCCAATGGTCGATCTCCAAGAGTAAAATCAGGATCATGTAAGTCCGGCCGTCCCACGTGTAATCTCTCCCACGACCATAGCTGTGTTGGAAAAATATCATTTGCTGACATAGATTAAAAAAATCCAGAAATGTATTGAAGGAATGAAAATGGTTTTCATCTAACCTGTAGTAGAGAATAAAAACCATGAGATCCTGCTGATGTCTTCTCTCCAAGCACACTACCCCTGTACAACGCTCTATACAAGTGGGCCAAGGCAGCTGCACCCCAGGAATATCGGCCGGCATCCTCAAGATCTCCGAGCAAATAAAGGTAGCACGCATGTATCTTATTTCCTGTGCCATCAGCGAAGATGGTCGATCCAAGCACAAATAAGATATATGCACGTGCATACTGCTGGATGATATCGTCATCCAAATCAATGTCTGGCACGACGCTAAATGTTTCTTTAAGCCAGGAGAGATAGATTCTTCCACCCTTTATCTTATCTTCAGGAGGGGCAACACCTAACAATTCCTCACACACGCCCGCCCAATCGTCGCAATCAGTGATACCGGTCACGGGCTTGCCATCAATGGGAAGTCCAGTCAAAACAGCAACATCCTGAAGTGTGATAGTCATCTCGCCATGTCGCAGATGAAATGTGTTGGTTTCTGGTCTCCATCTCTCCGTCAGTGCTTGCAGTAGTCGATGATCTGATCTGGTATATCCCATCTGTGTCAAATAATACAACCCCGATGCCCTCACCCATGGCTCGATGCGTGGATCCATCTCCCAGTGACGCAATGCCACCATGTGGATCGTGAACTTCGAGGTATCGGTCTGCATGAGTAGTTTATTTTTTTAATAAATAAATTAATTCAATGATGAATAATAACACAAGGGAAAAAAAATCAACTTTCATACCTTGCCCTGAAATCCATGACGACACCTATGGGATCCCTGAAAATACAGCAAATCATCAACCATGGGTCCATGCCACTCACGTATGTCCATCACCTGTAATTTGAACACAAATTAGATGTACACTCAAATAATTGAACATTCATCAGCATATTAGAATCATATTAAACATATTTACCAGCATTTGTGTTTCTCGTTGGACATTTATTTTTTCTATGGCCTTTCTGGTGACATATTGAACATGTATATCTTAGGCTAGGATCCCTAGAGTCCATATGCATACGTCGGCGAGTTGACACGGGTCGCCCCGCTTGTCTCCTAACATTCGGTGGGATGAAGATAGGATCGTTTTCCGTAGGAATCGGCCACCGACTTTTATCATCAACAGAGTGGAATCGGGGTTCATAGGTGTGTCTATATGACTCTGAGGAAAACCAATATGACACATATCTCCCAGGACTGATACGAGCATACCCGCAAGCCGCTATGACATGTACACAAGGATAATGAAACAACTTCGGAACCAAACATTGACATTCTGCATGGTCAGAATACAAGAAAACAGTATACATAACCGCATTCTTGTCTTGGACCTGGAATTCTGACCTATCAAGCCTTCTTACTAGCATCGCCCTCGCATCATGTGCAGTCCTCTCCAAACGCTGGTGCATAGATGGCACATGTTCACCCGACATGCCCTCGGCCGACTCACGCCTCGTATAAAAATAATCTGACACCCGTATGAATGTCTGTTGTAATATGGCAGTGACTGGCAATCCTCTGACACCTTTCAATACACTGTTCATGCTTTCTGCTCTATTGGTGGTCATCGTGCCATGACGACGACCATCGTCATAACAAAGGGCCCATGTTTGGGGAGGGACTTCATCAAGCCATGTGCGAGCTTGCGGGGAGGCACTAAGAATCTTTCGCATTTCATCAGCAAATTGATTTGGACATTTCAAGGTGGCAGCCCTCCACACCTGATCACTCAACTCCTTTGATTTAACATATTTTTTGAAGTTGTCTATCATGTGTCTCATACAGAAACGATGGTGCCATGTCACATTGCTTGCATTTTCAATATCTTTCATGCCTGCTATGATGCCCAGATGCCGATCAGATATGACACATACATTGTTTATACAACCAACAGAAAAAACAAGTTCCAAAGAAAGAAGGACCAACTGCTTCTGTTCTCAGATTCAACTATAGCAAAGGCTATCGGAAGTAAACCATTTTCTGCATCGCAAGCGGTGGCTATGAGGAGATTTCCTTTATATTTTCCATATAGATGTGTTCCATCGATGCAAACCAATGGACGGCAATGTTTGAAAGCCTCTAAGGCTGGTCCGAATGCCCAAAAAACACGTTCAAACTGTCGGATCGGTCTGCCCATGTTATTCTCTTGTAAGACAGGGCCTTCAAAGAACACGCATGTACCTGGATTAGACCTCCTCAGTGCATCAACATATAGAGGCAACTCAGCATATGACTCCTCCCAATTTCCAAATATCCTCTCCATCGCCTTCCATTTGGCTCGGTGAGCCTTTGAATATGAAATAGTATAGTGATGATCAGCACGTATCCTGTCCATTATCTCAGTAGGACTGATTCTCAAATTATGACGAATCGTTGGCATAATCAGCTGTGAGATATAATCAGAGGTAAATTGTCTGTGGTTTGAACTGAGTAGAGGATCCAAGCATGTATGGGGAACTCTCATAGTTGAAATCTTAAAAATTTCTGAACCACTGACCCTCCTTGCATATAATCTCCAATTACATTCGTCATTTATGCACTTAACGACGTATTTTTCTGCATTTGATTTCACCACTTGACACTGTACACACTTCTTTATGCTCCAAGTTCGGACAGCATTAATGAGTGCCTTCTTATTCGCGAAAAGCTGACCAACCTCAAGTTCATTACTCGAAGAAGAAGATCCGATTTCATAAATCTGTGGATGGACATTTTCTGCCATCGCTTGCTCCATAAGCTCATGTGGTGGATACATTTGAGGAACATAATTTTCATGGATAACAACTGTCTCCACATTATGGTCATCCTCTGTATCAGGTCCTTCAACCCAGTATTCTCCTTCTTCGGTATCTTCTCCTTCTTCGGTATTAGTAAAATCAGGATCTTCTTCTTCTCTATAGCCTTCTTGATCATCATCTTCTTCATTGTGTACTTGAATTCCCTCCTCCATATCGTTCCAACCCATGTCATGAAATGGGGACCTATAAATACAAACGCATCCTCTTACACATATGAATACCCCCACCCAAAGCATAAGACAAAAACACAATACTTACACATGTGGTATATTGACACTCCAATGGGCATTGGTCGGTGTTGCATCAATCACATCTTCTTGGGTACACGGAACGAACGACGACCCTGAAGGTTGATATGGATCGCGAACAATTGAGGGGTATGAATCTTCTGGATCATAATTCATCGCACCGCGACCTCTTTCGATGATCTCTTCCTTCTCTAACCATATTTGAATGACATGCACGTGCTTTGGGTACAACATTATCATCACTTTCACACCCATATCATCTTCGAGAGGGGAATCTAAACTCTTTCCATCGTGAGTGGGATGCACAGCACTCATGGATAATTTGTAACGACTTGGATCGGTCTCCGTCAAATGGTACATCATTTGGAGTAAATCGACATAAGAGATCCTCTTATTTATGATGGTGGTTTTTCTGGTACCACCTTCATAAAATGAAGTATCTTCACGTTGAACAATCCTCCCGTTAAAAGAGTACATCAACGGGACATCAGATTTCTTTACCATCTAAACCATAAACTATTCAACTTAGTAAATATATTTCTAAATTGAAAAAAAAATTCATCAAACCCCTACATATTAAACACTATACTATTCATCCAACACATACAAAATATATTTTCTAAAAGGCCTCCCAATTTTTTTAAATGTTTTCTAAGAGGCTATCAAATTTTTTCCTAAGGCTTTTGAATTTTTTAAAAAGTTTTTATATGACAATCAAAATTTTCAAATGATTGATAAGATTAAAAAAAAATCGGATTTTAGGATTTTCATTAAAAAAAAATTAAAAAAAATTCAGACATTACACATGTCAATACCAAAAATTAAATCAGAAAATTAAATAAAAAAAGTAAAAATTTCAGAAATCAAACATTATACATGTCAATCATAAATAAATTCACCAAACCACATTTAGGGTTTTGATTACAAATACAAAATTTATCAATAAAATAAAAACAATGGATAAATAAAAAAAAATATTCAAGAACATTTAGGGTTTTGATGTTTACCTTTAGATTTGTTGTTTAAGTTGTTGAAAATCGGATTTTTCGGACTTGGAAGCGAGTGGGTGGATGAAAAAAAGATTTTTTGGGGTGAAAAAATGATTTTTGGTCGGCGAAATGAGATTTCCTGCGGGGACGGCACGTATATAGGCCGTGCCCTGGAGACGGCATATATATATGCCGTCTCCAGGGGACGGCACGTATATGTGCCGTCTCCAGGAGACGGCACATATACGTGCCGTCTCCAGGGCAAATTTAGCCTCCCCCCTCGATAATTTTTGAAAATTAAGAACACGGGAGACGGATTATATACAATCCGTCTCTAGTATATTATCTCTCCGGGGCTAGTTTTTGCTAATATTCAGAGGGTGGGGCTATTTTTGCAAATATTCATTTTTCTGGGGTTAAAAGTGCTAATTACCCTATTTATATTTATATTAATAAAAAGGATACTACATACCATGGGTATTCTTTTCTTCTTCTTTTTTTTTACCAAAACGATCATAGAAAGAACTCCGGAGAAAATCAAGTTCTTTTTCAACAAAGTTGAAGCGGTTGATCGAAAATGAGCTGTTTTTGGGAAAATTTATTAGATTTTCGGAACCCTAAAAAATTTTAGATTCATGAATAACTCGTTTCCTTCATTTTATTTTTTTTAATTCAAAGGTTTAAATAAAAGCTGCAGGATAATAAACCACTGTTAGAGATAGGCAGGCCAATAAGGGCTAGAGCTGATGGTATGCTGGAGTTTTTTTTTAAAAAAAATATACACTCACTAGTTGAAAAATAAAAAATTAATTTTCATTTTTCATATAATGCGATATTTGAGTATACATTACTGGGAGATTGTTTTTGAACTGCTGAATGTAAACTGGAATGAGTCTATGATTATCAACGTTGAAGCCAAAATAAGGTGATGTGGTAACAGGCGCGGTTGTATTTGTTAAAAATGGATTCATTTAATTTAAAATGGAACGAGATATCATTTTATCAAATCATATATTTCATTAGATAGTATTTTGAAAAGGAAAAAAAAAATGTGTTTTAGTTAATAAAAATGACTAAATTTAAAATTTTCTAATGATAAGTCATTATTAGTACTAGGCATATGGGCCAACAAATGAAAGATGGAAAAATGATACATTCAGCCCCATTGCTGCTCCAATTGCAGTCCACATCAGTTTTTTTTAAAAAAAAATCACACTCTCTCCAAATGAAGTACATACTGTTATATGAAATGAAGTATATGCTGAAATACATTAGTGTATTTTTTTTCAAGTTAAAAAAATAAAAAAAAAATTTGTGTCATATACTATGATAAAACTCATATTCTATGATAACGTAATATATTATGTTATCATAGCTATGGAACTGTAAAACGAGCTGTAAAATATAATGTGTGTATCAGCACTCATGAAAGGTAAAGCATATACTTCGATAAATGAATGCATTTTTTGGAGAGAAAAAAACACACTTTCCAATACTACACTATTCTACTACTATAGTGGATAGTCAATTGGAAGAACGCTTTCAAATTGCAAACGGGACTGCAAAACTGAGAGAGCATATCAACACCTTATTTTCAACATAGCTTGATCTAGGGTATCCAGATAATCCCAAGGCCAACAGTTTTACAAGATAAGCACTGGATGTGAAGAAATATCGACCGATTTGTCCCGTCAACGCTTGCTATATGATCATTGCTAAGGTCTTGACAAACCGAATGAAGCAGGTCTGTAGGATTCTCAATCTGCCTTCCTGCCGGAAAGGACATTTTTATTGTTGCACATGCTAATGTCCTCCCTACACAAAGACAAGGGTCACAGTCTGGTGTTCAGGCTGGATTTTGCCACAGCCCAGACCCTTCATAAAACCATGTACATATAAGATGAAAGTCATCCAATACATTTCTGTCACCTTCAGAATAATCTATTTTGCATCTAGCAATTGATTGCTTGACCAAAAGTTATATTATAACAAAAACAGCTCTCTTCACTGACATAATACAAAACAATTACATAAAATGAGATTGAAACCTTGCCAAGATCGCTACCGAGCTGAAATTTTTTGAAGTATTATCAGACATCGGCAGGAACAATAAACTGGAGTCAGGCCATTTTGGTCTCCAGTTCTATCCGGTGGCACCGGAATCAATAATATACATGCCCTTGCAAGGATTAATAATAAAGATTTGAAGTATATACAGAAGGCGCGCGCGCCTACCTGTGCAGGTGCCCTAGCAAACAATTGCCTGCTATTATAAGCAAAATCTTTACGTCCAATGCGATGCTGGGATTCCATGTTTTTGAAACCATTCCGGCATGTGAAACTTTTCATGCAGTACAGGCCTCACATCATTCTGGAGAGAGAGGTGCTTAAGAAGTGGAAGAAGAACTCCGATTAACTGAAATAAAAAACGACGGAAATGTGGGCATTTTTTTGTTTTAAGATATATTAAATCCGATGAGGATGTGCAAACAGTTGTTACCTGTTCATCGTAAGGCTGTCCGGCAGAAAATGGAATGCATGGGATTCCATTAAGTGGCTGTAGAACAAAACTAAATGGATTGTTATCAACAATCACAGTTCGGCAGAGATCCTTAGAGATGCAGGATAGGTCTTTCACATGTTCCCGATATTCCCTGACTTGCAAAATAGTAAGAGTATCAGACAACTTTCCAAGCCATATTTATGATTCGTCAAGTCTCTCCAACATCAGATTAACTAAATTAAAAAACTATTGAAACTTTATAAATTAAATATAAAAAAAAAATTAAGAGCAGTTGCTAGAAAGTAAGAGGCAGATAACTGATCATATATGAAAGGTCTGTTATACTTTGCTCTTTCGGGGGACGATTAATTATGACTTAGCATCTCCAGGAGAGAGAGGGAGAGAACTATTTTGGGGCAAATATTAGAGGTTACATGTTTGAGATTATCATAATTGGGGTGAAACTGTGCAATTCAATAGGACAGCCAAATCCCATGACTTTCCCATGGCTTATGGAAGCTGCTGAACCTGAAACATTTGCTATTATACAGGAATTTTAGCCTCACAATGTTAAAGTCTGAATGAATGCCTCTTAAAATCTATAGAAGTATCATGACATCAAGTTGACTGGATTACAAGTGGTTCTAAAAACTATCACGCATCACAACACTTCTTCAAAGTCCTTCAAGAAGTTCTCCAATTTTTTAATTATTACATAATTACATCTGATGAAAATTTAAATGCTCCATTAAACTAATCTTAAATGTCTTAGAATCCCTCTTCTCCTTCTTGTTCAGGGACTTCTTTAATTATTAAGATGTATCCTATCATTTCCTTCAAAAAAAATCTACTATAAAATCTCCAAAACATATGAGTTTCATGACTTCAAATCTTGTGGACCTAGTTTTTTATCCTTCCTTTGAGTGCCAATGCACGGTTTCTGCATGTTTTTGATGGGCGGGAGAGAGGATAAGAGGATAGCTTGTGGTCTGATGGGAGATGCATCTTTTGCTGGTTTGAAAGGGGTGATTTTGGGTAAGAGTTTGAATTGAGGCAGAGAAGGAAACACATGCTTTAGGGAACGATAAAATGGGTTAAGGAGAGGGTGAAACCATTCTTAGAAGAGTGAAAAAGTTATTTTTTACATCTTAACTATTTTTAAGCATGGTTAAGTCATTAGAATTGACGGCAGGGGGATATGAGAATTTTAGATAACTTTGTAGGGGGTTATATGGATTTCTGATTTTTAAAGGAGCTATTGCTATTTGAAGACATTCATAGGGTGTTTGATGAATTTTTCCCTTAAAAAAATATTGCTGTGTCACCATGTCTGACATATTCTCATGTCATATCCGTTCCCCTGCCTGTTTCCAAGTTGCAATGTTGCATAGGTTGTCTTTGTTAGAAGACATCTTGTTTGCCTCTTTTTGGATATTTACACCCTCTCTCTCAAAAATACCAAAATTCACCTTAGCCAAATATCATTTGTAATAGATTGATTTTAAAAAAAGATCCTCCAACGGCCAGAATCTGACTATTGTCAATATTTTAAGACATTGCATGAGATTATTTAATGCTAAAGAATAATCAAGGGTGTGGATACATATTGTGTTTCAATCATTAAACTGTATTCAATTTTGCATCAAGTATGATCATCCGTAAGTTAATGTACACAGAAGCACATAAATGAAAAAAGGAAAAAAAATAATTGAAGAAGAGAAAAGAAAGATATGCATTGAACCAGCTAAACTCTAGCTAAAAAAGCAAGACTGAAATATTTCTACTGGGCAAAAACTCATCAAATTTCTAACCATCTTTATAACTGATCCTCAATCCCAACTTCATCACAGAGCTGAAAATTTTATTTTTGTAAACCTCAAATATTGATGAGACATAAACTAAAAAACTTCAAGAAACAAGTCAGACACCATAAAAACCAAACTTGTTCATCAAACACCAAATCCTAATTTTTGCCTTTTGGCAACTATGGTGGAAAAAAAGTCCAATGTGCAATCCGACGAACTACACGACTCAAACTTGATGAAGAGGACACCAAAACAGGTCTTAACACAAATCTGGCTCAATTTCAACTCCTTAAACTGAATTGAACAGTCCAATTCCTCACATCCTTCAACATATGAATTACATGTAAACTCAACTCTGTCTCTGTGTGTGTATCTACCCAGAAAAGCAATTCAAAATAACACAATATGACTGCAATCACAGAAGTGGGTCATCCAGGGTGGATCTAGTCAAGGTAATCAATCAACCTTGCAAATGTAAATTAGAAAATATTTAAACAATTTCAGGTAAGAAATGACCAATAAACTCACGTGGTAATCGTTGCAGGTCTATAAAGACGCAGAATAAATCTATTTTCGACATCTATTCTATCAACAAGTGGCCTTGCATATCCTGAGAGGCAACAAAAGTAATGAATTAGACAAATACAAGAAAAATGTATTAGAGGAACACTTAGGATGAAGACTGAGTGAGGAAAAAGAGAACACCACAGACCTTCAAGACCAGCAGTGAATAGCACCAGATCTGCAAATTCATTTATTTGTTGTAAAAAGTCATGCAAACCGGGACGTTCAAATACCGTGACATGATTCACCTTTGGTTTTCCTTCACCTTCCTTGAACCAAAGACATAAACCTTCATTAAGTTCCAAAGTGGATAAGGCTACATAATCAAATAATTAAGCAAGCAATTATGAAGAGTCAGACCTTTTCTGCAGATATACATTCTAACTCAAAGCACTTCAATCCTGCTTCAATAGCTTGGTTACGAATTACCACAGGCAAGCTAGATGTCTCATATGCACAAACCAGAGTCTCATCCAAATCAAGCACTACCTAAATGTTTCATCAAGTTGCACTTGTAAGTACTAACGAAAGAAAAGGCATGAGTAAAAATAACAACCCATAAAACAGCATCTGGTGTTCATGTATCCTTGTGCATCCAATAAAAATTTAAGTTTATGTTTTTGTTTTTTGTTTTTCCCTCCCTGCATGCGTTGGCTGCATCATCCATTGTTGGACGGGCGACACTTCCCTAGGAGCAGGGCATGGGGCAGCACCGGGTGAACAATGAATCAAGTATATGATGCTTCATATTCTAAATTAAAACGCACTCGCGAATTGAACAACAAATTGATGGAGCACCAAGCACCTTGATCTGATGAAATTTGACCAACTTTTAAACCAATCTAAATTTTAAATGAGTTGAGGGAAAAGACCATATACTTATGTGATTGACAATATCCAGGTTTCATTCATAATAAAAGATTCAACACAAATTATGAATTAGAATATGGGTTAAAAGTATTCATTCCACTTCAGTGAACTTTTAGGATGTGTAGCAGTGATAAAATATTAGCTTCAGTAATTATCAGCTAGATTAAGCACACATTTTCGGGTGCAACAGAATCATGGAAGGTATATATTATAAGTTTCTTAGAAGATGCAGATGGAAATTACTGCAGCTATTATGCATAATCAGTGTACATTATTATGAGAAACCCACATCAAAACCTGTGTATAGAGAGAAGTTAGAGATGTAAGTGGACTGGAGGCACTAGCCTGTTTATCATTGACTGCGGACAGGAGCGGAAAGTCACTTGATGTCATTCATATGTTGCCCTTCAGACAGTAAAGTTGTTCATTTTTCACATTTGAGTTAGAGAATTTCTTAGATAACCACTCAACATAATCGGAAGTCCCAAACAATGCCAATGTAGAATTGATTATGGCCAAATGTTTTAATATGTCGAAGGCCATACCTTTGATTTTCCAGCTTGTAAGAGCCACCGTGCTCCACAAAACATGTTGTTTTAAATTTAATTGTGGTGCATGAAAGGATCACTGGCTCATCTTTTAATGTGTATAGGGAGTTATTTGGTTCCCATTAACATGCGTCAGGAAGTGCAAAATAAATTATCTGAAGGCATTTCAGGATTTTTCACATTGCCATCCAACATATGAGTGACATAATCCTAGGAATTCATCACAAAAATCATTCAAACAAGGAAATGGCTCTGTTTGAGTTACTGAGGAAAATGCAAGGTAAAACCTAGATTGTCTCTTTTTTTTCTTTTTTCCTTTTCCTTTTTTTTTCTTTTATTGAGAAATTTAGGAACACTACCACCACCATTCATTAAAGAAAGATCCATACAGTTTGAAAGGAATTTAAAGTGAAGAAATTCTATAATACAGAAGTGCTAATATGAAAGCACATTAGCTAACCTAAAGTCATAAAGGCAAGTACATCAAGTGATTGTCATATACCAGCAGACAAATAAAGATAGATGAGGAGATAACTGTACAAGTCAGAGTTGGACAATCAACAGCAAACAATATGCAAGTAATGCTGTGATGGTGGCAAGAACAAAAACAATATTACCATACAATACTGCACCTCAAAACTTGGAGCACGCTTACAAGGGAAACCTAATGCATGCAAAATCAGCTGAGATTGTTTAAGTGTGCACAGAGAAAAGTGGAGACCATGATTACAAGAAACACTTCAAGGTAAACGTTTCACGAAAAGAGGAGCAAAATAATTCTTCGAAAGTACTAAGAATGTAAAGATACAATCACCAACTGTGGATGATGACCTCGTAGTGTGATCAAGAACTCCAATAAAAAAAAATTGGGTGAATGACCGTGTTGATGGTGACAATATTAATGATCATTATGATGATGATGATGTTAAGAGATTATATAAGGGTTGTTTAGTATTTCCTTTCTTTCCTAAATTAGTGTTTCCAGTTTCCTTATTTAGGGATTTTAGTTTATTCTTTTCCTCATTTGGGTTTTCACCTTTTGTACATAGAACCTTTTGGCACTTTCCCTTGATCTTACAGATGCAACATAATCTGACAACGAATATGACAATCATACTTCCATAACCACCATAATCATTATTTCATTTACTTACAATTACCATGAGCAAGTTCCAATCCCCATCAAAATAAAAACAACATGAAACATCCTTGTACACAAACGCACACAATTAAACAGAAACCAATATCAAACTATAATAATTAAACCTCAAACTTATTTTCGCATGAAGCTAAATTGGAAACAAACCATTATCGGTTTTCTTTTTCCGCCTTTTCCTTAACCATTCCCACTTAGTATTAGAATCTCTGAAGCCGCCATGTATCTTCAACGCCAAATACACCTTCTCCCACACCTCATTGCTTATATCCCCTTTTACCTTCAAATTCTAAACAACACGATACGTCCTTGTATGCAAACACACACAATTAAACAGGAACTAAATCCCAACTATAATCACTAATCCTCCAAAATTGTAATCTTCCATATGAGTCTAAATTGGAACCAAAGTCTTCCTGGTGAAAAGTCCATCAACCGAGCTACAAGTGCATGAATCAACTCTTAAACCCCAACCAACCCAACAAAATTTTCCATCCAAAAACAACTAAAACAAACTCAACCCATCCGCAAGTCCACAAAGTCAACCACATCAAATCCTCACCAAAACAAAAACAAAAACACATCAAAATCAGATACCGATCCTCACCGTGAGCTTGTCAGGACCGGAGGGCAGATCGACGTCGCTCCCGGGCCCATCCTCCTCCGTGGAGAGCTCGACGACGGGGAGGGGCTTGAAGGCGGCGGTAGTAGTAGAAGAAGAGCCCGTGGAGGCGTTGTGGAGGAGGGAATGCCTGAGACCGACGAAGGAGAGGACGCGAGCGAGGGAGGGGGTCGTCCCACGGAGGATCTGGGCGATGATCTGGAAGAAGAAGGAGAGCCAGCTCCACAGAGTCCTCCACACCTGGACCGTCCGCGGCGAGTACACCTCCGTCGCAGCCGCCGCCTGTGCGAGTTCCGCCATTAATGGAGGGCGATTTTGTGGGGTTTCGGATCTCTTTTGGTCGATCCTTGAAAGGGGGGCGGGGGAGACCAAATAATGGGAGGGAGTGGTGGGGCCCAAGGGACAGATTGGATTGGGTCTCTCTCAGTTCTTTGGGGGGTGGGTTTATTGGAGTTTTCTATTGATTTATTTATTTATTTATATATTTGGTACAAATACATATAACTCCTCCTAAAATACCACCGAAAATTCATACAATCTCTTGACTTTTCATGAAGTTTAATCACCCTATCAAAACACCTGTATATATCTAAATAATCGGCTAAGTTAAATTTTTATTGACATGTTATGAATATTCTGTCTTATTATTCCTTGTTGAAAACATATCATATCAAAATCTTCTACAATATTTTAAAAATGTGAAAAATACTATCTAAATGACGATTTTTTGAAAGGGTAAAGTCATTAGGGTAAAGTCATTATTTACGGATGATTTTTCATATTTTTTGAAAAAATTAAACTAGAGAACAGGGAAAATGATTAGAGTTTGAGACGCAAAGATCGATGTCCTTAAAGTAATAATTATTTCTGTTATGAAATGATGCATTCATTGGGGAAGTGCATGTTGACCAAACAATTCAAATTTCAAAATATATGGAATCCAGTAAAAAAGACAATGTGCTAAGTGGGTCTAATAATGCACCAAAATACGCTCATGCGCGTGTAGCATGTGTGGTCCTCCTTTTGTCTTTTTCAAGACATCCTTCTAGAATAAATTAACATATCAAATAAAAAATTCTTTTTTCATTTTTTGATCTAGGACTATTCCTTAAACATTCACTTCACATTTTTCAATCTTCTTCAAGGTTTTTAATAAATTGTAAAGAATTTTTTTGCATATCGTGTATTTTATTAGAGTTAACTAAATAAAATATTTACAAAATCTTTATATGTCTTTGAAATGAAAATTTCGCGCAGGGGATTATATGGATTTCATATTGTCTACGTGGGGTTATTTGGATTTTTCCCTTTTTATTTTATGTTGGTCGTTTCAAAGATTCCTAGTTTGAATTTTTTTTTTTTTTTTCTTTCGGTGTGGGGGGTTATCATGAGTTTCTTAACACTAGACACTAGTGGCTGCTGTTCATGTCGTCGTACCTGGCCTCGTGAGTTCATTTTATCTCCTGTTGATTGATTGATATTGGTAGGGTTTTGATTTGACAGGGAGAACATGAGGCACTTGTTGGGGGTGGGGAGAGGACGGTGGGAAGGTTTTGTTTTGTAAGGTATCTGATATCCATAATTATTTGGGCGTGGATATCGACAGCTCACATAGTAAGAAATTTATCTTTTAAAAAAATAAAAAATAAAAAAATTTAGACATTGTAGTAGTAGGAGTAAACTCACTCTGAGGTTGACGATCTCTCTGACGATGATGATGAATCATGATCGTCAGAGATTCCGGCGAGTGTATCAATCCAAATCGGCATGCCCTATGACGACGGTGGTGAAATGTGATCGCTCGAAGACCCGACGAGCTAAAGTAAAAGAGAATAAATTCACATTTTTACAAGTTTCAAACTAAACAATTTCACATTTAAACACATATAACAGACAGACATAGCAGCATTTAAAACACATCAAAATATGATGTTAACATTTATAACACATCAAAATACGATTTTAGCGTTACATAACGAATCATCTCTAAAAAACAAAATACATGTTCAAATTATTTTTATATTTATTTTATTTTTTGAAAAAAAAGAGTAATTATTTTTATTGGATATGTTATTTATTTTAATATATGAAAAAATCAATATAGTCACATGAATGGTTGTGGAATTGAACATGTATTTTGTTATGTAGTCACGTGAATGGGTGGTTATGGAATGCGAATATTATATTTTGATGTGTTTTAAATGCTGTTATAATTGTCTGTTATATGTGTTTAAATGTGAAATTTGTTTATTTGATTTGAAATTTGTAAAAATGTGAATTTAGCTCATTGGGCATTCGGACGACCACAATTCACCACCGTCGCCAGAAGGCATGTCGACCTGGGTTGGTACACTCGCCGGAACCTCTGGCGACCATAATTCATCACCAACGCTAGAGGGATTGCCGACCTCGGGGTGGGTTTACTCCTACTGCTACGGTGCACAAATTTTTTATTGTTTATTTTTTTAAGGGGTGGTTTCTTGCTATGTGGGGTGCCGATATCCGCACCCTAATTATTTTACTTGGATCCGAGTAGTTATGTTAAATGAGTTTTTTTAATTTTATTTTAATATAATGTAATTTTTGTTGCATGTGATGAATAATAAAATTTAGATAGAATACAAGTCAGATGTACATAAAAGTTTATAATAAAAAAAAAGTGTTGACAGATGGATTCTGATATATAAGAGATGATTGATAATTGATTTAATATATGAGTTCCTCTATAATATTATTGAATAAAATTGATTGAAATAACTATATTACAGTGAAAGGTTAAAATATTAATATCAATTTATTTCTAACTATTTTAACATAATTTACTAATTTATTCCATGAACATTTATATTGTGCTTATTTACCCTGTTGTTGCATGTTTCATTGTTACACCTCTACTCAAATAGGCTATTAGCCTCCGTTGGGATGGTGGATAAGGAGGGATAACAAAAAAAAGTTGCTATTTCATGTTGGTCAGATGAATGAGAAGTGTACCTGTTTAGATAGAAGAATAAATGTAGAATATTGGTGAATAAGTTAAAGAAAAAATATGTTTGGATGGGTAGAGCAGCTAGGTTGGAGTTACGTGGTATAACAATACCACATCTTCCTTGAAATTAGGTTGTTCCATCAAATATATGGCGCCACTAGTATGAGTTTTTTAATCTTTAATAAATCATTATCTAATTTATCATTTATATCAATGATTAAATAAACAACAAATTATTATTTTTAACAAAAATAACAAAAAACATAATCAAACATAAAATAATTTTTTCCATTGGTATAATTACTTATCGCAAATAACTTAATTCATCTATCCAAACGAGAGCTAAAGGTCAGACAATAATTTCAGGTACCCTTGTAAATGTTTATTCTACCATGTCCATATTCTTCTGTCATGACCATATTCCATATATATCCTCCTATCATTTCATCTCTCGCGTCTTGAACAAAAATTATATATCAGTATAACAATATTACTCATATCCATCAAATCTTAATATTTTTAATGATTTTTTTTTTGCTTATATACTCCTAAAAATTCACATTTTGATAACATATCCATAATAATTTGTTATTTTCAATAATACCCCTCAAAAGAGTTTAAGTAGTGTATGATTTTTTTTTTCGATTCAAGGGTTATTGATAATTTTAGACTTTCAAACAAAGGATTTTGACAATACAGGGCACGGGTCTATATGCAAAAAAATCATTTTCAGCTGTAACATACATCTTTTATTTGTAACTTTATAATAAATTTAACAAACAATTTATTTAATATTTATTAAAGTTTTTCTTATATTATTTATGTATAAATAGCATCATATATTATATCACATATAAATGAGTTCAAGAAAACGAAGTCCTTGGTATAGCATAATTTTTTAAAATATTTTTTTATTTATACGCACATTAGAACATAGTGTGCGTGGATGAAAACTAGTTACTATCTCTAAGCATGTCAATTAGATTGATACAGGTCGGATAGGCCCATATCCATATCCGAATTGAATATCCGAAAAAATGACCGTATTTGATGTCTGACAGATATTGAAAGTAAATATTCGTATCCAACCCGAAAATCTGGATTTGAATACAGATAATTATTTGAAATATCCAAAAATTTAAAATGAATATGGAATGATTAAATTATCCAAGATCCAATATCTAAAAATAAAAATCATATATCTAATACTTGAAATATTAAAAAAATATAATAATTACCTAATATAAAACATAAAATTATAAGTATATACATAAAACACTACATGTTTTAGAGAAAAAAACTCATATTAATCCTAAAATAAAAATATGTAATTAAATAAATAATAATATTTCATATACGAATATTTTTTGGATCGGATGCAGGCATATCCGTATCTGATCCGAACATTTCGGCTATGAATAATTTTTCCAGACATGGATATGGATTTTTTGGATATCGGATATTTTTTGAATTTTCAGATACGAATTCAGATCGGATATGGATATTTTTTTTTATAATTGATAGGCTTAACTATCTATTCCATTAAAAAATTTTCACAAAACATGATAAATTACAACTCTTTGATGGGCAATTGAGAGTGATCCACTGACAAACTAAAAGGAAACAAACGAATTATAGGGCCCATTTTCATAGCTCTCTAACTATACTCTACGTGCCTCTGATCCAATTAGCAAAGGCCAAGGACTCGAATCACCCATGATATGTGAATCCGGCTTGTCGGCCCATTCACACCTAACAACTAGAAAATATTAAGTAAAAAAAAACCGTATTGAGCAAGTCCGACATACGCGCGCGCCAAACGCACGACATCGAACCCTCTCCCCCGCCGCCCTCCTCCTCCAAAACTGGTCCTCACCAACGCCTGCCACCGTACGCCGACAAATCCGCCGCGCGCGCGTGAGGGTTGCGTCATTCGAGACGGCCGCGGGAGATAGGAGCTGTACCACCACTATTTCACGCGGTCATACGTGGAGAACAACAGCAGGCGCGTCAAGCGGTGCCGCTAACGATGCGTCGATGGCAAAGGCGATGGTGGAGCTTCGGGGGTTGGAGGCGGGGGAGCTCGCGAGGCTTGGGGAGAGGCAGAACGTACGTGTTGGACTGTCGGTTCGTGTTGGATGCGTGGGCGCTGATCGTCGAGTGTAGGCGCGTGCTCAAGTGGAGCTACGTGTATGGGTATTTCCTACCAAGGGAGGAGGAGGGGAAGAAGAAGGTGCTTTTTGAGTTCTTGCAAGGCGCGGCGGAGGCGGAATTTGAGAGGCTTCAGAGGCTCGCGGAGGTGGAGCTTCGGGTCTTCCTCGACGCGGA
>CM060864.1:19145173-19214173 GCA_030737845.1 Acorus calamus | reverse complement strand
TAAAGGATTAGACTCAATCCTTTTCACTTTGTAAATGATAGATAAAACCAAATCGTAAAATCTTATTTGTTGCTATCTTTTAATGCCTATAAATACAGGCCATCATTGTGTTCATTTGATCAATTTTAAAAAGATAGAAAATACAGAGTTCTTCCTTCATCTCTCTCCCATATTTCTCATTTGGTTGGTATATTTAATCTTATTCTTTTATTTACATTTATAACACGTTATCAGCACGATTCTCTATTTTTTTAAATATAAATCAACTACTAAATACATATAATTATGCCCGGAACCCGTATGCAAATTATGTGTAGAACCCGCTACGTCTATTTTTCATACATGCAATCCACGTGAATTATTTTCATGCATATGTTATGATTTTTCCATGCAACAGTATACATTTTTTTCATGCAAGCTGTATACATCTAATTATGCATGCAATTTTTTTCTGTGAAACAGTGTGCATTTTTTTCCATGCAACCCGTATACATCTAATTATGCATGCAATTTTTCCCATGCAACAGTATGCGGCGTCTATCATTTGATTATTTATTTTTCATGCAATAGTATATTTGTCATTTATTATTAAAATTTAAATCTTTTTATTATTCAAATATAATACATCTATATGTAGAATCAGAAGTTCTCACAAATAAACAATTAGAACAAAAAGTTCTAATTTCATGTGTAGAACCAGAGTTCTCACAAATATTAATTTTATATGTAGAACCAGAAGTTCTCACAAATTCTAATTTCATGTGTAGAACCAGAAGTTCTCACAAATATTAATTTTATGTGTAGAACCAGAAATTCTCACAAATTCTAATTTTATGTGTAGAACCAGAAATTCTCATAAATAATTAATGGAACCTGAAGTTCTAATTAATTTTATATACAGAACCAGAAGTTCTTATTTTATTTTATGGAACCTGAAGTTCTAATTAATTTTTATATTGAACTAGATGTTCATATTTTATATATGGAACCTGAAGTTCTAGTCTTATTTATAGAACCAGAAGTTCTAATATTATGTATTAGACCCGAATTTCTAATCTCATATGTAGAACCAGAAATTCTCACAAATACATTATAGTTCTAATTTTTTATGTAGAACCAGAAGTTCTTATAAAATAAATAATTAGAATCAGAAGTTCTAATTTCATGTGTAGAACTAGAAGTTCTCACAAATAAATTGTAGTTCTAATTTTTTTTTGTAGAACCGGAAGTTCTCGCAAATAATTAATAGAACCAGAATTCTTATTAGAACCAGAAGTTCTCACAAACAAATGATAGAACATATGTTTCGATCGTGTATGTCCTTTATGATATCCTATAATAATTTTGAATTTATTTTTCTAATTATGGGATTTAATTTTTTTTGGGATCGGATTTGTGTTATAACAATCCAAACATTCACGTGCAATAGTATGCACAGTATATATAAATAATATAAAAAAAAAAAAAAAAAAAGAGATGATGAAACAGTATGCATATATATGTGTGTGTGTGCATGCAACAGTACGTGGATATATATATATATATATATATATATATATATATATATAAAGACCATGCAATTTATTAATATTCATATACACCAATCCATGCAATATATATTGAAAGCATGCCACCCGTGAATAATTTTTTTTGCAATATTTCTTCTGCATGTATGTTGTTTTTAAAAACCATCAATATTCCGTGATATTATTATGGCAGTCTGTAATTTCTTGGATTGTTATCATGTATGTATATTTTTATTTTGATGGGTTGAAATTTTTTTAAAATGAATATTACTCTTCCAAATAATGTGTAACCCGTGGCCATATAAACAATTGGGTTATTATTATTTTATTATGTCTTATATTTATGAACCCATAAAGTTTGACTGTTATGAATGCTTAGATTTTATATTCCTATTGGATTATTGAAATCTCTATAAAGTTAAGACCATTAATATGTTTGTGATAAAATATGATTTTATTTAACTACAAGTCAAGTAAAATTTGATCTTTATGCAAAATGACATTTAGCTTCACTGAATTTATGATTTTCTTGATTGAATGAATCGGTGATAAAGGGTTTGACAGAGCATTAGCTCTCATCTAGATTCATATTATATCATTTATTATTTTTGCATCAATGATTGTTGATTTTTCCTTTGAGACATCACATATATGATGACCTAAAAAATAAATGAGCAGAAAGATCTGTTGAACTTGTGAAACTCCCTGAAGGAATGTTATGATCACCAGAAGTGATCATATTTTTCAAAGGCATATGCCATAAATGGCTAAATCTAAAAATTCATAATGAGACTTTCAAAGCCATTATTGAGAGATGGTCCTGAAGACCTAAATTTTATATATGCCTTCACTTAGTTTTTTTTTTGAGATATTGACATTATTATTTAAATTGAAATGTCTTTATCTTTATTATTTTGCATCATGATATTTTTTTACTGCATTTAATTTATTTAATGGTTAATTTATTAAAATATTTATTCTATTTTGAATGACTGAATTTTATTATCCATTTTAAAGGTATGGATCGGGAAGTCATTACAAATAATGACATTTGTCTGGTAGATAGTGCAACATCTCATACCATTCTGAAAAACCAGAAGTTTTTCTCTGATTTGGTATACAATGTAGCTAAGGTGTCCACCATTGCTGGACCAGTCAATATTATTGAAGGCTCCGGAAGAGCCCATGTGATATTACCAAATGGTACCCACCTATTCATCCAGAATGCACTATATTCAAGCAATTCTAAAAGAAATTTGCTTAGTTTTAAAGACATAAGGATGAACGGATACCATATTGAAACAAGCAATGAAGGTAACAAAGAATTTCTTTGCATTACTTCTAGTGTTGGAAGCCTGAAGCTTACACTGAAAAATTCCTGCACTATCCATGGGGTTATACCATACAATACTTAGCGTTGTAGAAACACACTCTGTCATGAGCCTGAAGCTCAATGATCCAAATACCTTAATATTATGGCACGATCGCTTGGGTCATCCTGGAGCCAACATGTTACGAAGGATTATGAATAATTCTAATGGACACTCTATGACAAACCAACATCTTACCCTACCTAGTGATTATATTTGTACCCCTTGCTCACAAGGTAAACTTGTTACTAGACCTTCTTTTCTTAAAATTGCATCTGAGTCTCCATCCTTTTTACAAAGAATCCATGGTGATATTTGTGGCCCAATTCACCCTCATAGCGGACCTTTTAAATATTTTATGGTTTTAATTGATGCATCTACTCGTTGGTCACATGTTTGCTTACTCTCTACTCGTAATTTAGCATTTGCTAGATTACTTGCTCAAATTATCAGACTTAGAGTGCATTTTCCTGACCATTACATTAAGTCCATTCGATTAGATAATGCAGGAGAATTTACTTCTCAAATTTTTGATGATTACTGTTTATCACAAGGTATTGATATTCAACACCCAGTTCCCCATGTTCATACACAAAATGGTCTAGCCGAATCTTTGATCAAACGTTTACAACTTATTGCAAGACCTTTACTCATGCAATCCAAATTGCCCGTGTCTGCTTGGGGACATGCTATCTTGCATGCTGCTAAGCTAATTAAACTTAGGCCGACTGCTTATCACCCTTTTTCACCTTCACAACTTGTGTCAGGCTGTCAACCCAACATTTCACATTTGCGTAAATTTGGTTGCGCAGTGCAAATTCCTATCCCACCACCACAACGTACAAAAATGGGTCCCCAACGTCGTTTGGGAATATATGTTGGTTATGATTCTCCTTCTATTATTCGTTATATGGAACCATTGACAGGTGATGTGTTTACTGCTAGATTTGTTGATTGTCATTTTGATGAGACACTCTTCCCGCCGTTAGGGGGAGGGAAGAACGTACCTGAAGTACGTTCCGTTCCTGAAGAACGACGAGAATTATCGTGGAATACATCCACTTTGTCTCATCTAGACCCCCGTACCGCTCAATGCGAAAATGAAGTACGAAGGATATTGCATCTTCAGGATATCGCAAATCAAATTCCTGATGCATTCAATGATGCAGCCAAAGTGACCAAATCACATGTACCAGCTGCAAATGTGCCAGCCCGAATAGATGTCACAAGAGGACAAACTACAAATTTGGCGGCAAATGAATCTTCTGCACGCCAGAAGCGTGGAAGACCTATAGGTTCTAAAGATTCAGCTCCCCGGAAGAGGAGACCAAATGAAATATCATGCCCTAAGAATGCTCCAGAAGAAGTTATACATAATGCTCCAGAAGAGATTATGAACAACAGATCCACTTTCTCTAAAACTCCAGAAGAGTATAATGTCCCTGAAGTGACACGAGTCCCAGAAGTGACTGTACAAACTCTTGAAGAGGAAAATGTACCTAATAATAATGAGATCTCTATATTTTATGCGCATTCAAGAGAAATGTGGAATCGTAAAGAAATGATCATCGATGACATTTTTTCATTCGCAGTAGCTACTGAAATTTCAAAGGGCGATGATGATAATGAACCACGTAGCATAAATGAATGTCGACAAAGAAGTGATTGGCCAAAGTGGAAAGATGCTATTCAAGCAGAATTGGGTTCTCTTGAAAAACGTGGTGTATTCGGACCTATAGTACAGACCCCAAAAGGTGTAAACCCTGTAGGTTACAAATGGGTGTTTGTAAGAAAACGAAATGAGAAAAATGAAATCACTAGATATAAGGCACGTCTTGTGGCACAAGGTTTCCTGCAGAAACCTGGGATTGATTATGAAGAAACTTACTCACCAGTTATGGATGCAATAACGTTCCGTTACTTAATAAGTCTCGCAGTTTCTGAAAAACTCGATATGAGACTAATGGACGTTGTAACAGCTTATCTATATGGGAATTTAGATGCTGATATTTATATGAAAATCCCTGAAGGATATAAATTGCCTGAAGCAAAATCAAAGAGTATGTATTCAATAAAACTAAGACGTTCATTGTACGGCTTAAAGCAATCTGGAAGAATGTGGTACAACCGTCTTAGTGAATATTTGATAAAAGCTGGATATGAAAACAATCTCATTTGCCCATGTGTCTTTATAAAGAAATCCAATAAGGGATTTGCTATTTTAGCAGTTTATGTTGATGACATAAATTTAATTGGGACTCCTGAAGAGCTCAACGAAACTGCAGAATGTCTGAAGAAGGAATTTGAAATGAAAGACCTTGGGAAAACTAAATATTGTCTCGGTCTGCAGATCGAACAAAATTCTAATGGAATATTGATCCACCAATCAAAATATATAGAAAAGGTATTGCAACGCTTTAACATGGATAAAGCGCATCCTCTAAGTACACCCATGGTCGTTCGATCCTTGGACGTTAAGAAAGACCCATATCGTCCTAAAGATAAAACGAGGCAACTCTTGGTCCAGAAGTACCATATTTGAGTGCTATTGGTGCACTGCTATACTTGGCTCAATATACGAGACCAGACATAGCCTTCTCAGTCAATCTCTTAGCGAGATACAGTTCTGCTCCAACTCGTAGGCATTGGAATGGTATCAAGCATATTATGAGATACCTTCGTGGAACCACCGATTTGGGTTTATTTTATTCAAATGATAAATCTAATGATTCGCATCTAGTTGGCTATGCAGATGCAGGTTATCTTTCTGATCCTCACAAAGGTCGATCACAGACAGGTTATGTGTATCTTAATAACAATGCTGCTATCTCATGGAGATCTACAAAGCAAACATTGGTGGCTACCTCATCTAATCATGCAGAAATATTGGCGTTACATGAAGCTAGTAGAGAATGTGTTTGGTTAAGATCATTGATTCAACATATCCAAAGCACCTGTGGATTGTCATCTACAACAAATATTCCTACAACCATATACGAAGACAATAGTGCATGCATTGCTCAAATCCAAGGAGGTTACATCAAGGGAGATAGGACTAAACACATCTCACCGAAGTTCTTCTACACCCATGAACTCAAAAGAATCACGAAATTGAAGTCAAACAGATCCGCTCAGTGACAATCTTGCAGATCTCTTCACTAAAGCTCTGCCAAAATCAACCTTCCAGAAGATGGTGCGTGAAGTTGGCATGCGTCGACTTAATCATCAGACAGTCTGAGACTTTCCTAAATCAGGGGGAGTAACTAATAAATGTGACAATATTCAACCATGGACATCTTTTACATATTGTACTCTTTTTCCTTCGTCTAGGTTTTGTCCCACTGGGTTTTCCTAGCAAGGTTTTAATGAGGCAGTATTAAACACGTCCAACATGCTAAGATCAAGTAATTGTACTCTTTTTCCTTCGCTTTGGTTTTTTCCTAATGGGTTTTCCAACAAGGTTTTAATGAGGCAATTACCTTAGTATAATGGTTGATGGTCATCCAAGGGGGAGTGTTGTAAATATGGATGACTGACTTTGACTTTGACTTTGACTTTGTCATCACTTATCCTAAAGGATTACACTCAATCCTTTTCACTTTGTAAAGGATTGTTGTAAATATGGATGATTGACTTTGACTTTGACTTTGTCATCACTTATCCTAAAGGATTAAACTCAATCATTTTCACTTTGTAAAGGATAGATAAAACCAAATCCCTGTAAAATCTTATTTGTTGTTATCTTTTAATGCCTATAAATACAGGCCATCATTGTATTCATTTGATCAATTTTAAGAAGATAGAAAATACAGAGTTCTTCCTTCATCTCTCTCTCATATTTCTCCTTTGGTTGGTATATTTAATCTTATTCTTTTATTTACATTTATAACACAGTATATGATATCGATAAGAGATAATAAATTTTAGGGTTTTTTATTTTGACATCCCCACGAACCATCGTATTTAGCGATCGTTCCCTCAGTTATTCGTATTTGGGTTTTACTCTCCACATTTTAAGGATAATTCTTTTTTACTCCATATCAGGGATTAAAAAAAAAATTAAATAATTTACAGATAGGTCCCTCTCAAGGAGTAAAAAGGAATTATCCTTTAAATTTGAAGAGTAAAACCCAAATACGAAGAATTAAGGGAGCGATTGCTAAATACGATGGTTTGTGGGAAAGTAAAAATAAAAAACCCTAAATTTTAAAAGCTCAATTTTAATTTTTATATTTTTTAAATATATCATTTGATTATCTAAATTAATATTAATATTTAAACATGTCAATTATCTGATTCTTAAATAAAAATAAATATCCGTATCCGGATGATTAAAATATGATAAAAATATTAACGTATATCTGTTGACAGGCTTACATGGATGTTTAGGAGAGTTGTTTATATGTAAAGGAACCCAATTTTTTAGCCAGATTTTTTTTTTTTGACCCGTGGTTTTTGCTTTGTATACGTAACTCTACTTTTCATTTAGGGAGGGTCTATCCCCACCACCTTTAATATTGATCCCACACCCAAAAAAGATTTGGGTAGTGGGATAATAACAAAAACAAGAGCAACAAGAAGTCAAGAACCAATGTTTTCTTCTACGATCACCATCCCTCCTCATCAATCTTCACCTTGATCACCACCAAGACCCAACCCCCGCCTGTCAAAGAACAAGCCGCCCTCAATTTCATCGGCTCCTCCTCAAACCCTATAAACTGCCTCCACTTCCATTCCGTGCATTGGACGACTCCAATACCATGAATCCTAACCACCAAACAATCCAATTATAACTCATTTTCTGAGCCATTAATTATGCTACACGTGTACGTAACCCGAGACTCGAATAGCGAAGGCCCACGACCTGGACAGCTCACTGACGTAGATCCGGCCCATCAAACCCTCCATATTGAACGTCTAGAAAATATCAAATCAATGATTTATCTCCCAAATCTCAACAATATATATATTCAATTATAGACCATCAATGATTGATTTTTCATATTCTAATAATATACATCTTAGATTTGAGACATTAATAATTGTTTCTCATATCCCAACAATATATATTAATTTGAAAACATATTCCTAAAAATCTCAAAGAAAATATGTATATTAATCACAGATAATCAATGACTCACTCTGCAAATCCCTAACTATACATAGATTTGATCACCTAAAATCAAGGATTTCCCTCCACTTCAAAGGTCCGGCCCGGCGATGTTTACTTGAATCTTAGTATTGTAATCCATGGCCAGGGGCGGAGCCAGGAATTAAAACAAAGGGGGGCCAGAAAATTAAGAGAATGTATAAAATAAAAAAAATAATTATAAATATATAATACATTAATTCGAAATAAAGACAATTAGAAATTTTTTTTTTACTTATTTTCCTGGATTTAAATATCCATAATAATCTATAGAAGATCTAGAAAAAATTCGTGAAAACTCATTATTCCTATCATGAAAAAGGAAAAAAAATGAAGCTTAAAAAATCAACAAAAATAAATATGAAGAAATAATTTATCACAAAAATATACAAAGATATCCTTCACACTTATATTTTAGAAAGAGATTTTAAAACCTTACTTCTAAATATTTTAAGAGACTCAATATAGTAATGATAAAAAAACAAAATAAACAAAAAATAACAAAACATCCAAATCAGTAACTTTTCAACCCCTCAAAATCAGATACCAATATTCACTTGAAAATAAAGCTTTTCAAAGTTTTTTTAAAAGAAGACTCATGATTCCAAATCTCAATGGGCGCTAATATACTCAGTTAGTCATATTTTCATTTATCACGTCTAATACAATATTTTACTTGGTTGACACATTATAAATTCTACTATATCTTTGTACACTATTATAGACGATGTAAATAAAATATATACATTTATTTCATATGAACATGTATTTCACTTCTATAAAAAAATATAAATTAGTATACAAACAAGTCTGCACGTAACATCTTTCAACTTTAAACTCACTCATTTCAATTAGGATTTTACAAATACCCTTTAAAAAACTCATTTTATCAAAATTACCCTAGTAAATTATTATTTTCAACAATGCTTCTTAAAAGAGTTTAAATTATTCATGAATGTTCTTCTAGAGATATTTCTACAAAAATTTAAAAATTTATATTGTGCAAAAATACCCTTTAAAGGGGAATTGATGCAAAATTTAAATCTTTTGAGACATTGTTGAAAATAGAATTTAAAAGGGAGTGTTCGATAATATAAGAATTTTTGAGGGGGTATATGCAAAAACCATTTCTATTTTACCCATTAGTCGCATATGTCAAACTTCATGGCGTGGGCCTTGGGGGGGCCCGGGCCCCAGCCCGCCCCCCTTTGGCTCCGCCCCTGTCCATGGCCATGCAATAATTCATGCATTGTAACTACTAATAATGAGAAGACAAATTATTCATAACCTAATAAAATTTGGATCACAAATAAAATATATCCAGCAATATCCATATCTGCAATTGACGGGCTTAATTATAATTGGTTACTAGTGTAGTTTAGACTATGTCATTGGACATGGCTGAGTTAATGAGTTTGAATCCAGTCAAGTCTGGTTATCATGAATAATATTGATATTTAACTGCATAGCTTATGAATCGAACTGCACAGAAAGTGACATCTGTACACAATAATTGACTATGCAACTCGATTAATAAATTATATAATTCAATTAATAAACGATGTAGTTCAATTCTAATGATACTGATAGTAGCCAAACTTGTTTGAATCAAAACTCTGAGTCAATCCGAGTATTATTTAATGAATTCATACAACCCCGTAAATAACGTCACACAAAACCGTCAATAACACGTCGCTCAAGATTCTACCAATTTTTAGTCTTCATCACTTATCTAGGATCCTTCAAATATAACTGCTGGCATTGGCACATGGCGAGGGATCTTCCACAAGTTTTGTTCAGTCAACTGGACATTTTTTTTTTCATTGATGGACTCACACGATACCTAGTCATTAGATTCGGTTCTTTTACTACAGAGAATTGACACAGTCAATCCGTTTTACAGTGCAATAACGTAATATATACTGTATTATCATAGTGTATGAAGTTATATCATAATGTATGACGTAAAAAAAAATTTAATGCGAAAAAAATATACTAATGTATTTCAGTATATACTTCATATAAACTACATATACTTCAATGAGAGAATATGATTTAAAAAAAGAAAAAGAAAAACGATATATACTGCAATTAGGGCTGCACAGGGGGCTAAACATATCATTTTCCTTTACGATATTAGACTCATTCTGATCATATTTTTAATATGTTAATAACAAATCACATACCGCATTTAATAAAAATATGAATTTTTATAACATGGTGAAGTATATATTTCAATAATTTGAACGATATCATTTATTAAAAATGTAAAAAATTTCAATGAGATACCTCATTATAGTTAATGGAGGGGGGGGGGGGGATTTAGGACTGTACAAATGACAACATCACTCTTAGGGCTGCAACTTGGGTTGGGTCCAACCCGAACCCGACGGGTTGAACCCGATTTTTTTATGGGTTGGGTTCTAAAAATCGGGTTTGGGTTGATGAATTCGGGTTGCCTTTAAAATCGGGTTGGGTTCGGGTTGACTTCATAGATAACCCGACCCAACCCGAACCCGTAATACATTCATATAATATTCAATCTGAGCCATTGATTTGATTTTATGTTTTCCATCTCCACCGTTTGATTATTTTCTACACAACCTAAACCTATCTCTCACAAAATCACAGGTGAGCCGCCCCCTTTCACTCCCCTTCCCCCTCTCTCTCCTCCTCCTCCTCCAAAAAACAAAAAAACACCAAAAACGGACCGGTGATGTTGGATATCTCTCTCCCCTTCTTATTCATCTTCTTTTTAAAAAAATACGAAAAATATGTGGATCTCCTCTTCTTCTTTATTCTCCCCTTCTGCTTTTTTCTTCAAAAAAACCCAAAATAGGCTCTCTCTCTCTCTCTCCCTCTCCCTCTCCCTCTCCCTCTCTTTCTCTTCCATTTTTCAAAAAATAAAAAAAAACTGGCAATGGTGGAATCAAACATCTTTCATCATATATCCCTCTTTATGGTTCCGATCCAAAGTATGAACCATTTTAAAACTTTCTGTTCGATATGTATTGTGGAATATGGATATACAAATATTTTTTTAGATCCGGATTTCTCTGTTTTTCGTAGATATTAAATGAAGTAATCTGATTTTGGTAGACATTGATTGTTTGAATGGGTGATTACAAGTTGTGAAATGAGTTTTTGATTTTTTTTGTTTCATTGACGATAAGATTTTTTTAGTTTTGTTTAAAAGTTGTTCTGTTTGGCTTTATTTTTGTGACAATCAAATCTTGAAATCGGGTTCCAAGGATTGGGTTTTGAAATCGGGTTCCACGGGTTGGGTTCGGGTTGACTATTTTTGTCACGGGTTGGGTTCGGGTTAGAGATGTCGGGTTGAAAATCGGGTTGGGTCGAGTTAGGGTTGATCATTTTGAAATTCGGGTTGGGTTCGGGTTGACCCCAACCCGCCCGAGTTGCAGATTCTGTTAGTCGTTCAATGTATCTTGACTAGGATTTTTTTTGCTCAATAGCTATATCAAAATAGATAATTATCTATGAAGAATAAATAATTTTTTATTTGGTTAAATTTTTGTTATTCTCATGACTTAATGTGTCCCCTAAGAATTTGTTTGCAGATAAGATGTGGATATAACTATGCCAGAATAAATGTGAACAACTTAAATTGATATTTCATGTCCCCTAGAATTGTATTATTCTATCAATTAATCCACTGCTATGAAGAGCCTACATGTCTAACTTCTGTCATCACTTTTTTACATTTTTCAAATTACTTTTCACATTTTATAAATCTTTATTCACATCTTATTTAATTTTTTTATCCATAACTACTTAATTAATCAAATAACAAAACTTCAATATTACGTCTCCCAACGATAAAATATAAAATATACAACCAAATAAAAAATATTTTATGCCCTATTTAAAAACGGGTTTGGAGTGTAAAAAAAATGCACATACATTTTTATATATAAACAAAAATTAAAAGCTAGATTTTTCATTATACGTGAAGAGTCAACTTTATGCACACTCAATTTTATTTCTAACTTTTGAGAAAAAGTTAACTCTTAAATTCATTTTCAAACGGGTCTTATTCTTATTTATACTCAAATAGTTATCTACCCAAATGGTTTATGTACGTACTAAACGATGGTGGGACGGCTGAATGGAAAATCCTCCATTGGGTATTTATTTATTCTTTTTAAAAGGTAAAATGAAGCAAGACAATTTGCTTAACCTAAACTTAATTAATCCCCATATAAAGCAAATCTTTGGTCTCTTAATCCCCATAAAAAGGAAGTCTTCCACCTCTCTTTCCCTCAACAAATCAACCAATTCTCACAAAGACAAATACACACACACATATTCAAGATGATGGTTCTAGGACTGTTGTTCCTTTAATTGCTGAGGATATGACGCAGACATCCTGGCAACACATTATATGGACGGCCGAGATCAGATGGATCAGCGAAAGCAAAGACATCGTGATTGTTCGGGAGCGCTGTAACTTCAAACGGCAATAACTTTTAAACCGTATATCAGAATATCGCTATTATTCGGAGTGTTCTGAGATCGTCTTGGGGGTCAAATCGATGGTTGAAAGTTAATTTTGCTATTTTAGACAGTTTTTAGGATTTGTTAGGATTTATCTCATTTATTTAGTTACTATATTTAGATCTGAATTTCAAATTATATATTTGAATTCAAATTTAAATATTAATTAAGTTATTTGCATATTTGTTTATTAGGTCTAAGATTTATATAATTAGTTGAAATTCTAGTTTGTTGGGATTCTCCACTCTATAAATAGATCTGTAAACCAATTGACAATTAGATTATTGATTATTGAAGTTATTATTTTTATCTATTGTATTTTTTAGAAGTAGTAACAATTGCATAAACCTCCCAATTCTCTGGTATTTCATCTGAAATCAACATATTATTGTAGCCCAACCTCCTAGCATTCTTCTTGAAGAATCTACAGCGTCGTTGGAGCCTACCGATTTCATTCATTTGAACGGATCCGTAGAAGAGCGTGGTTATACGCTGCATCAGGATACCTTTAGTTGCCTCCCAAGCAAAGCCTGGCTGCCTTTACAAATGCGGCAACATCAGCATCCCCTACCCCTTCGGCATTGGCGAAGTTGCTCCAGGGAGGACCTCTTCACCGTCGGCTGCGACACTAATGGTTCTGTGCATGTCCCATATATCGAGAGCGGTCACCTCAATATAACAGACATATCTCTCATAACAGGAGAGATCACTGTCACTGATTACCTGGCCGAGGACTGCTACAACGAGTCAGGGAGGTCGAATTCGAACATCCCGTCCTTCAGACTTGCTCATAATGGCTCCTTGACCTCACAACCGGGTGCATCTCCATCTGTAATAATAATAGCACGAGCATGATCACCGAGGGGTCTTGTGATGGGTTCGGGTGCTGCCAGACATCCATCCCCAGAGGGGTCAGATACTTTGAGGTTGAACTTGGTAGCTACTATAATCACTCAAGTGTGCTTCAATTCAACCCTTGTAGCTATGCCTTCCTTGTTGATCAGAATTGGTTCAGATTCGGTGGGATTTCTGATCTCTCTGTTGGCTACAAGGAAAGAAATAATGGAAGTGTTCCTCTGGTGCTAGATTGGGCTATTGGAAATAAGACAAGCCAAGTAGCTGAAGTGGAGCGAGACTATGCTTGCGTTAGCCAGAATAGTTATTGCTATGACTCCACCAATGGCCCCGGTTATCGTTGTAATTTTTTATAAGATGAGAATGAAATTTTCTTTGTTTATGGACTAATTATATATTGCTTTAATCATCAGATATCGATGAGTGCAGCGCCGACACCCAACCTTGTAAAGGGATCTGCATAAACACGCAGAGAGGCTACAGATGCGAGTGTCCAAAAGGAAAGCATAGTGTTGATGCCAAGCAATATGAATGCAAAAGCCCATTCCCTGTGGTGCAAGTGACTCTGGGTAAATCTCCCTTCTCTACCTCTTGCATGAAGTTTTAAGCCTTCCCGGTGGATTTTTTTGGCATTTTTTATTTTTGGCCCTAATATTTTTTTTAATTTCAAAATCGACCCTAAGTTAGTTTAATTGCAAAACTATCCCTTAGGCTTGTTTGACCAGGTCAGCATTGATCTAGTTTTTTTTAATCTTTATTTACATAGAAGACAAATCACTTTCCTACGAAACAGTGATTTTTAATGACGTCTCATTTATAGATATCTTTTCAGTAAATTTCAATTATAAATTTTGAATCTTATCTTATTTTAATTTAAATATTTTGATTTTGAATCTTGATTTTAAAAATTTTAAAATTTCTTATTAATATGGATAACTAGGAGAAAATCATGGCAAATTTATCAAATTTATTCATAAATTTTAATATCAAGTCTTATGTACCTAGTTAGCCCCATCCACTCATTGTAACAAGTATATGTCTCATTGAAATTTTTTTATATTTTCTGTGCATGATGCCATTTATTTTTCACCTTTTATAAAAGTATATACACTATATTTTACGGTGTATAATTTTTTTTAAAATAAGAACATGAGTAAATTGCATTTGAGATTATAAAAATGATTTTATGTAACATTTTGGGTATGAAAATGTTGAGCGCTCCTACACTCAATTCTTTTTATAATCCTAAATACAATCTAGCTCATATACTTTGTTATCCCTCTCCATTCATTATATATATATATATATATATATATATATATATATATATATATATATATACGCGGATGATAATATGCGGTCGTGCGGTCGTGCGGTCGCGGTCGTGGGCCGTCCGATCGTGGGTTCATCGCATCCGACGGTCGACGTGATTCGCACCCGACCGTCCGATGCGATGGACCCGTGATCGCTGACGCACCGACCGCACGACCGCACGTAATCACTTCCCTATATATATATATATATATATATATATATATATATATATATATATATATATATATATATATATACACGGGGGCGATTAGGTGCGGCGAACGGCAGGTGCGGCGACGATGTGGGCCGTTCGATCGCGGGTCCATCGCATCCAACGGTCGACGTGAATCGCACCCGACCGTCCGATGCGATGGGCCCGTGATCGACGGCCCACGATCGACGCCGCACCTGCCGTTCGCCGCAGGTAATCGGCCCTATATATATATATATACGCGGATGATAATATGCGGTCGTGCGGTCGTGCGGTCGCGGTCGTGGGCCGTCCGATCGTGGGTCCATCGCATCCAACGGTCGACGTGATTCGCACCCGACCGTCCGATGCGATGGACCCGTGATCGACGGCCCGTGATCGCGGACGCACCGACCGCACGACCGCACGTAATCACTTCCCTATATATATATATATATATATAACTTTTTAACATTAAATGATATTTAAAATTTAAAATTACTGTTTAAGAGCATATAAAAAAATGTGATTCATGGGAGGCGTGATTCATAATCACATCTTATACAACATCTTCTATGTAAAAAAAATAAATAAAAACAAAGATTCTGGTCTGCGCTGAGGTATCAATATAATGTTGAACTGGCTTTAGGGCCTACTTTGCAATTAAAATTGGCCAGGACCAGTCCTTAAATTAATTGAAAATCGGAGTTAAAAATTAAAAATTGCCTAACCTATAACTTAAGCGAGACACTTTACATAACCTATAATTTAAGGGCAATTTTCATTTTTAACTTCAACTTTTTAAAAAAAATTTAAGACGGGCCTTCGGCCAATTTTAAGGGCACATCTAGTCCCACCAACAAATTTTCTTACCCCATCAATCGATAAAAAAAAAAATCGGTGTTTTGCTATTCCCACCGATCCGGCCAGTTCGATCGGATTTGGTCGTCATTTCAGGTTTTGGGCGACTTGACCTGGTCGTCCTTTCAGGTTTTGGGCGATTGGATTTGGTCGTCATTTCAGGTTTCGCGCGACCGAACCTGGTCGAATAGGATTTGTAATAAAGTTTATAATTTTTTTTTCTTGAAAACATAATCCCACGATGTGTATCCTACTTGAATCTATAATATCACTCCAAGTCTGAGTTGTAATGTAGGGAAAATAAATCATTATTCTTAAATGTAGAATATAAGAACAATTTTTTTTACAGAAGTTACAGACAAATTTCAAAAGCCAAATATAAAATGTGTTTGGATCAACTGGTACGTTTTTTGTTTTCAAACAAAGAATCATCTTAACTACGAATTCAAACGAAACTTAAAAATGACATATATTTGTCTAATAAGATATTTTTCTATAAAAAATTGAATTAATTGAAAGTATATCTACTTACATTTTTTTTCAGTCCCTTAGCTGTTGTTTGGATAAAAGAATAAATGTAGAATATGATGGATAAAACCAAAAATTTATTTGTTTACAAAGAATAAGTAAATATAGTTATGAACCCTATTCGATCAATTACAGTCGCCCAAAACGTGAAATGAAGACCAATTATAGTCGTCCAAAACCTGAAATGGCGACCGAATTTGGTCGAACTGAATCGGTGGAAACAGCCAAACACCGTTTTTTTTTTTTTTTGTGATCGGTGGGATAGGAAAATTGTTTGGTGGGGATAGACGGGCCCAAATTTTAAATGCAAAACGGGCTCTAGGTCAGTTTGATCAAGTCAAATCTACCACGTGGGTGCTGATCTGAATTTTTTTACATATTTTTTTTACATGCTCTTAAACTTCAATCTTATATTTAAAAAAAATATGGATATTAAAGTTTAGAAAAGATTTAATGGATTTACATTTTAACTTGTTATCTATAAAATTTTATCAAATCTATTCATCCATAAGAAAATTTATAAAATCTTAAAATTCAAGATTCTAATTTAAAATTATATTTAAAATTTAATTAGGATAAGATTATATAAATTAAAATAATATTTAAAATTAAAAATTAAAATAATATTTAAAATTAAAAATTTAAATAATATTTAAAATTTAATCTTATAAAACAACAATTTGAAATTCGAAATTTTAAATTTACAAAGAATATGAAAAGAGATTGTAAGTTTGTTGCAGCTTAAATTTACAGATTATAGATTATAACTTATAAATTATATATTATAAATTTTCTGATAAGTTGTCAACATGTTTGTCGTAATTGTTTAAAAGTAGTAAATTAGTAGGGGATGTTTGTTTAATAAGTTTTAAAACAATTTTTTATTATATAATTGTCAAAAATACCCATAAACTGTAGAAATAAAAAAATTGATTTATATTTGATAAAATAAATTGATTTTTACATATAAAATTAATTTTATAAATATTTATTTTTTGTAATAGTAAAAAATTGAGAAAATAAAATGTGGTTTAGCGATTTTTAGTGTAATAGTAAAAAAAAATAGATACACATTTTATTAATAAAAAGAATTAAGAGCAAGAGTGTCAAAAAAAAAAATTTAATGTATTTTATAAGCTATAATCTCAAAAGCACCACTTTTCCAGCTTAGATATTATAACTTTTTAAAGTTTTTTTTTTTAAATAAGGTAGATGTTGATACCACGATTTTATTAAAGATTTCGAAGTATAACTCTGAAATAGATGAGAGAAAATAGAACAAAGTAGTAAAAATGTTAAAGGCCGGATGGGTGCCCGGTTAGAAGAGCTATTTAACCGGGCAACGCCACCCTATCAAACTCTTTCTCTATGCTGTAATTATGAAGCGCTCGTTTTTAAAGTTGTTTTTAACTTAAATAAATTTTAATAAATTTAAACAAACATGCATCAATTGTTTATTTTAAGCTAAAAACTATAATTTAAAACTTATAAGTTTTTAACAAATATATATTGTATATGAGACATTTGCCACTTATTAAAGAACGAAGAAAAAAAATACAGGTCAGCGTCGTGATGGTAGCGTTGATCAGGGCCATTTTGCAATAAATAAAAAGTAGTTCAGGACAAATTTTTAAAATAAAATTTGCTGGGTCAAAAATGGAAATTGCCCTTCCTCCGCTTGGGAAAAGCTATATTGTGTGACAGTGACATTAATGTTCCATATATATATAAACATTGATCATTCATATTTAAAGCTATATTGTGGTATTAAATAATCAATCGCCGTCTATTAATAAAGACAGGTTTTTTTTATTTTTTATTTATTTATTTATTTTTTTTATGTGAAAGCCAATTACATTTAAAAAAAAAATGTTTTGAATATATTTGATTTGTTGCATGATACATCTTTCATGCTTATGATTCAGGGTTAACCAAACATTTCCTTAATTTTCCAACACATGCTAACTAGAAAAGGGTTTTTCAGCCGACGCAGCTCATGAACTCTCTTGTAAATTATTGGATCTGGTTGTACATTATGCATTTTTATATTTTAAAACCCTATTAACAATTGATTCGGAGCTCCTTTTTGAAGGGATAAAAAAAAGTTTAGTCTATCTACAATAACTACTTAGAAAACACAATCACAATATATTCTACAAGTGACATGATCTGAATTTCTAATTTTGGGGAGGGCTATTACCAATTGGCAACAAAATGATCATGGACACCTCCTTTTTTTTTTTTTTGAAAAATTAATTTCAAGTCCTCCTAGATATCCTGAATTATTTTTAAGTCCTTTGATTAATTGCCGTTAAGTCCACCATTTATAATTTCCTTTTTACCCTTCCATTATGTGTACACCGTTAATCAATAGTAATATATTGTTAATTACATTGTGTACATTATTAAATTTTCACACTGAAGAATTTCATAAATTATGTTCATAACCATATAAAAGAACACATTCATAACATTCTTGTCACATTTTTCTATATAGTTGTCAATGATTCAGTTGTGAATGTGTTCTTCTCTTATGTAGTTATATGTATACAAGCATGTTATAAATGTGTTTTTCTTTTATGTAGTTATATAGTTATCAATGATTCAGTTGTGAATGTGTCCTTTTCTGTAGTTATGAATGTTTATAATTTATGAAAATCTCACTAAGTGGAGAATTAACAGGGTACATAGTGCAATTAATAATGTACGCAGAATGATTAACAGTGTAGAATTATTGATCAACCGTGTTACATAGAATGGGAGGGGTAAAAAGGAAATTATTAATGATGAACTTAACTGCAATTAGTCAAAAAGACCTGAAAATAATAGGCGATGGGATACAGGGACCTAAAGATAAGTGCAAACGTTCTAGGGACTTAAAGTAATTTAGGGGTATCCAGGATGACCCAAAATTAATTTTTCCTTTGTTTTTTTGGTGAACCCCTCCCTTTGATGGCAATCTTGTTAGGGATAACAAGAAAAATGTTAGACACAACCCCATTTCCTACCCCAAATGCAATCTTACACCTTTTTTTATTTTATTTAAACTAGTATACTGTATTTAATGAAGTATTTATATTTGTAAAAAAAATAAAATTTAATGAGTTATATACATTCTTACAATGAGTTAGGTGGCTAATAAAATATATGAGATTGTGGATGGGGCTGTAAAATTGGTGGTGTGTAACAAAAATCTAGTAGAAAATTATTTTATTTTTAGTCCAGAAAATCCTTGGGATGAGAAAGAGATCACTTGGAAAGGAAGAACAAGATGACCTGAACTGGTTGGAAAATTAATTCATGAATACTGCGTAGCATGTCCTTATTTTTGTAGTTTGCAAATACCCTGGCATCACAAAGCTACCAAAGCGAGAACATCCAGAAACACATTGCACCCATTGAAACTCTGAGTTCTACCATTAATTAATTATTCATTATATTCTCACAATTAGTTTAATTAATCTGTAATGTAAACATCTGAAATTTGCCACTTCCAAATTTAACGCATAAACTATAATTCATTTATGTTTCTGTTGGATGTACATGCAGGAATAGGTGTCCCTTTCATTTTGGCCCTTGTTGCTTCTTGGATATACATGGGACTTCAAAGAAGAAAGTTCATCATCCTTAAAGAGAAGTTCTATAAACAAAATGGTGGCTTGCATCTGCAAAATCTAATCTCTGCACACCTAAATGTTACCTTCAAATTATTTAGTAAAGAAGATCTAGAGAGCGCGACGAACACATTTGACAAGAACAACATCCTAGGCCAGGGAGGCCAGGGCATAGTTTACAAAGGAATTTTATCCGACAACCAAGTGGTGGCTATTAAGAAGTCCGTTGTGGTCAATGCAATGCAAGGTCAACAATTCGCAAATGAGATGTTGATCGTTTCTCAGATCAATCACAGAAATGTTGTTAAGCTTTTGGGATGCTGTTTGGAGGTCGAGATCCCCATGTTGGTTTATGAATTCATCTCCAATGGTACCCTCTTTCATCTTATCCATAAAGAGTGTCAATTATCCTTGAAAACTCATTTGAGGATCGCGGCAGAATCAGCATGTGCAATTGCTTATTTGCACTCAGTAGCTTCCCCTCCCATCATCCATGGAGAGATTAAATCATCTAACATACTCTTGGATGAGAATTATATAGCCAAAGTATCAGACTTTGGAGCTTCAAAGCTAACCCCAACTGATAAAGAGCTGTTTGCAACGTTCATGCAAGGAACTTTGGGTTACTTGGACCCAGAGTGCTTACAGACAGGCATACAGACAGAGAAAAGTGATGTCTATAGCTTTGGTGTAGTGCTGGTGGAGCTCTTGAATAGGAGAAAAGCAGTAACTCTAGACGGATATGAGAATAAGAGAAATCATGAAAGATGATAGTCTTATGAATGTTTTGGATCATCAGATTATGAACGAGGGCAGGATAGATTTGATCCAAGAAGTTTTTCGACTCGCTAAACGTTGCATTAGCGTTCAAGGGGAAGAAAGGCCAACAATGAAGGAAGTCACAACAGAACTTGAAGGTTTGACAGTTCTTGAGAACAATCCATGGGCACCAAATAATTCTGAGACTGAAAGCCTCCTAGACAAATCATCCAATACTTATGCAGGGGAGAGCACAGGGTTTTTCACTATGGAGAAACGTGCCGTGTTGTCTATTGAAACTGGGCGATAAGGGATTCTTATAGTTAAAAAAATAAAAGATATATTGTGGCTTATACTTTACATTTATAAATACGTGTATGTACTGGTGTGATTATGTGTGGACTGGGTTTAGATAGGTTTATATGAATCGAAATGGCATTCTGATCTTTACAGAAAATAAAATTTAGACCACCTCTGCACACACATCTTGTACTGCAGGAACTTGATTCTTGATGGTCTCCATCTGAAGTAGAACATTCATAAAAATTTAGACCTGAAGAAAACTCAAAACTTTTATGATATGCAGAGTGTTTTGCTCACTTAGACATACTAGTTGAAGCACATGTGCGTTGCACATGAATTATTATGTTGAAAATTTAACAAAGAAAGAGTTAGATATTTAATTTCATTAGAACTATTATGTCCCATTTTTAAGTTATTTTCTATTTGATATATATATATATATATATATATATATATATATATATATATATATATATATATATATATATATATATATGTACATTCTCGTCATTGTTTGATAATGATCTTTGATATTTAAATTAATCAATAATTATCATTCACTAGTACAAAAACTGTAATAGCCCACGGTATTAAAGATCACGGTTAGCGTCAAACCGTGATAATAGCTACTAAAGATCACGGTTTGTGTTAAACCGTGATCATTGAATATATAAAATCAATTTTAAGTTTTTTTACATTAACATTTGATCACGGTTACAACAAAAAGCGTGATTAAATCTACTATATTATCACGGTTTTAGTGGACCGTGATCAAATAACCATATTTGATCACGGTTTGTATAACATATGATCACGGTGATATTCATAGCGTGATTAAAAATTATGTTCATAATTCTAAAGAAGTAAAAGATCACGGTTTATATAATTATGTAATAGAATAAATTATTTTTAAATTTTTTTAAAACGACTAAAATAGGACATTTGATCACGGTTTCTATAATATGTGATAAAAAAGTTATCATAAAATCATGATTTAAAATATACCAAGATTAAATGGTTTTGAATTAATTCCCTAACTACCCACCAAAACACAATAATAAAACTCTAATACCCACCAAAACATCATCCCACATTAAAAGATCACGGTTGAATGTTTAGTCCCACTGAAACTCCATTAAAAGATCACTAGTCCCACTGAAACTCCATTAAAAGATCACGGTTTTGTCCCAATTAAATCCCTAATTAAAAAAATGAGGAACCACTGCCATTGTTAATAATAATAAAAAAACACCCCCACCGTCCCCACCAAATCGAACCAGACCCCACCGTCCCCACCAAATCGAACCGGCGCCGTCCGCATCTAAAACGCACGAGACCACCCCCACCGAGTCCATCCCCACCGGCACCAAATCTAAAACGCACCGTCCCCACCAGCTCCGTCTCCAACCACCCCCACCGAGTCCATCCCCACCGGATCCGATTTCAATTGTCCCCATTAGCGCCGATCCCAACCGTCTCCACCGGCACCATCAGCGCCGTCCCCATCATCCCCACCTCCAATCTCTGCCGATCTCCACCGCCGGATCTCCATCCTGTAGCCCACCTTCGGATCTCTCCCTGTATGCTCTCTAATCTCTTATCTTGTTTGTTTTTTTATTTTCTTCTTTATTCCTTAATTAATTGATTGGATCTATGACATGATAGAGAGAAAGATTTAGATATGGTGAGGGGTTAGAATTTTGGATTGAAAATATTTAGGAGTTGGTGAGGATTTGTTTTTAGGGTTTCGGATTGACCATGAAAAAGGTCTAAAAAGGAAGAGAAGATAAGAGAGAGTGAACATATAACTGTTGGCAGTGTATATGATCTATTATCACTGATATGGGGTGGAGTAAGGAAATAATGGACTAATCAAGAGCCTAAAATTGGACAGGGAATTTGGTCTTTAATCATTGTTGAGTTTTCTTCATGTTTTAAATATCGTCAGTTTCCCCAATACCATAGCATATTTATGCATATATCTTTCCCTTGTTCTTGACCTTTTTGTTCTATATTTGCACTTAGGATTTGGAAGAACTAATGAAAGAGGTTCAAGAGGCTAGAAGAATAAAAATGCTGCATCAACCAAGCAAGGTATGCCAAAATTATCTCTTGCATTTTTTAACCGTTATGGAAAATGATAGTTCAATGTCAAAAATAATTTACCCAGTGAAAGTGGTTTTAGTTTAAGTGAGAATGGTGATTATTACTACATTGGATGACAATGTTGCTTGAAAGAAACAAAATTTTTTATGTCAAGTACATGCCCATTTCCACTGTCTTTAATTTGGTATTATTCATCAATTGAAGGGAACAAAACTAATCAGTACAAAAATGATAAGGATTACACTTGTTCCTATGTTGTTACAAGGTAAGTTTGTGCTTAACATGTCTATTTTTGTTATGCTGCCCTTCGCTGGATGACCATGCTTTATTTTATCTTAAAGGAACGAGGTTTATATATCGAAAATTCTTCTCCCCTATGGAACATGGAACTTGAACTTTTAGGTGATGGACATGGAACATGAACTTCAAGCATTGCGGATTCAGATTGCGGAGAAATCCATGTATGTAATTCAGCTGCGAAAAGAGGTCTGTCATTAATCATCTATACCCTCATTTTACAACATAATAGAGCCTGATGGTTCCTAACAAATTTTATAATGGATTATTTATTTATGTTATTTTCAAAGAGTTAGTTATTTTTTCATTTCCTATGTAATTTATACTGTTGTTGTGGTGTGTAAGAAAGAAGACATGATCCTTTTGAGGAAGGAAAGGAGATGCAGAGATAAAAATGATATTGTGAAATAACAGTGGCGTATTATTTTATTATATCAAAATCTTGCACATGGAAGGAAGAAAATGATTTTTACAATTTCTTATTATGTCACTCCATAAGCAAATGCCCACACTGCATTCTTCATCTTGTGTCTCGTTTGCTCTACTTTAGATGCTTAGAGTTCTTTAATGAAAGTTCTGCCTATTTATGAAGTTTGATTCGGAAGAGTATTACTGGAGTAATATATTTTAGACTCACAATTTTTTACTTGTCAGCTGGCTATGAACAAAAAACTTGATGACAACAACTCCCATTTGAATGACCTTGATGGGTCAGAAAGTTTAGGCTCTTGTTTGGTGGCATTATTCAAGAGTTCTAAGAAAATTCTAATGTTAAAATTATAGAGTGTTATTATAGAGTGATTCCCACGCATATATCAGGAGTTCTAAGAAAATTCTAATGTTAAAAATTATACAAGTGAGACCTGAAGGTAACATTATTCAGTACAAGTGGGTATTTATCTCAGCATATCTTAGTGTAGAGTCCAATTCATTAATTCTTTTATTGATGCATAGTGAAAATGCCCACATAGATATTCATGCACTGTTGACTACAAAAATTGGTAGGGCTTAAAAAAGGAGGATAAATTGGCTGCGCTCAATCCAGAAAAGGGTAGGTGCATTTATCGTGTGAGGAAGGTGTAGTCAACATTTTGTGAGTACCATTGCAATTTTTGTTCATGTTGTAGTAGATATGATTTTGAAATTAACACTGCTATTGAGTAGTTGAGACTCAACATGAAATTTTGATGTGTTTAATTCAAATGCAAGATTCATTTTGTATATTTTTAGTTTGTATTTGCATGAAAACAGGTGGATGTATTAGAACAATTGTATGAAAATTATTTGTATATATCAAAATGATTTTTTTGGTATGATGAGGTGGTTTTATTCCTGAAATAGTATTAAATATCCAATTTTGAAAAAAATATCACGGTTCAAATGTAAATGTATCTATATTGTAAATTATCACAGTCACCACATAAACCGTGATCATTACTAAAGAAACAATCACGGTTCTTATAATCACTGTGATAGTTAACCAACTAACAATCACGGTATCGCTCAAAACTGTAATTGTTGCCTTATAAAAGATCACGATTATGTATGAACTGTAATTTATTCGTAGTTATAGATCACGGTTTGTATGCTAAAAGATCACGGTCGAATGAGAAACCGTGATCATTACTAAGGATACAATCACGATTATCATAAACACCGTGATAGTTAACCAGCTAACAATCACGGTATCGCCTAAAACTGTAATCATTTTTCATCAAAAGATCACGGTCACCGGTTAAACCGTGATCTTTACTAAGAAACAATCACGGTTATCCACCGTGATAAAATCATCAATCAAAAGATCACGGTCACAAATATAAGATCACAGCTCGGTAGATCACGGTTTGTAAACCGTGATCTTTAACTTTTGATCACGGTTTTTAACCGTGATCTTTGACCTTTTTTGTAGTAGTGATTATAGAATGTGTATGAGGTATTACTTTGAAAAATAATTGCATATAAATAGGAATTTTTTTCTTATCCACTTATTGATACACATATATATGTATAAATGATTAGGCCTAAATTTTCATTGAACTTTAAATCATTAGAAGTATGTTATTTTTTAAAGTTTATTGGACTTACATGTAATGGCTCCTTTCATTTTGTCATCATATGTATTACTGCTATTCTTCGAAAGAGTAAGAAGAAAGATGATGCTTTTAAAAGTATTTTACCATTATAAATGGGATTTTGCTATGAACATTAAGCCGAAGAATAATTACCCAATTTTGAGAACCTAGATGTATGTTATCTATTTATGAAATTATTTTTTTCGCCTGAACATATATCAAAAGAGGTACAATATGGATGGAAAAATTACCTGGTTGCAATAGTAATATTTCAAACCACCTCAATGAATTTCTACATAACCTCTCGCAAAGTTGCCTGTGCCAATGCACTTTTTACAATAGTAGTGCTCTTAGTCTCTATGAAATCCTTAATTCCTTCTTTTTTTAGCTTAAAGGGAAAAATTACAGCAGAGAATCATGAAGAATTATGAGGAAAATATCGTAAAAGTGTATCTGATGCTAGTTAAGTTCAAATAAACCTTAGAATAACAAAGAATTTATGTCTTGAAGAACAGTAATTTTTTCATTTAATTTTTTGCATAACCTATTCCCAAAAATTAGTAAGTCATTTGTTTGAATATGTGCTAATTTATTATGTCAAAAGATATTAATATTATAAATAGATAAAATATTTTTTCAAATGATTATCAAATATATTATTTTCTTAAAACCAAAAAATTTATGAAAAATATATTATATATAAAAAAATTAAATTTTAATATTGCATATATTAGTTTTTTTAATTTATATATAAATTGACATGGTTAAAAAAAAGTTCTAATATAATAATATATAAACAAAAATTAATTTGATTTCAACTAACAAATAATTCTACAAGGTTTTTTTAATATTTTATAAATAACAATTTTGTTGGATAAAATCTATTATAGTTAGTTAAGATTTATTGATATATTTTAATATAATAACATTTATATTTTCATGCCACATTAATATTTATAATCCACACAATTATATTATTGTAAGTTATATAAATTTAGAAAATATAATTATGTATTTTAATTCTTAAGATAAGATTAGGAGATGAAATATTTGTTTTGGATAATATAAACTTTAATAAATTTGTTAGAGGGTAAAAATGTAAAATTGTTTTACATACACTGAGAGGTGTGAAAATAAAATCTGTTACAAATGAAAACACATGGGTTTGTTGGGATTTTGTTTGCCTCATTTAATGGGACAAATGAAAACCTTGGATTTTATTTGTTACGCTTTAAACATCATAACAAAACAAAATATTATGTTTGACCATGTGCAAATGAAAACTCACCCCCATTTGTACAATATCCAAACATGCTCTAAGTGTGTTTTGAAGGAAGAATCCTTTTATAAATGTTGAACGGTCCATGCCGAAAGCTAAGGTATAGAAAAATAATGTACAACTGAACAGATAGTATATACCAAACGCTTCATGAACATGTAATATTGCAATTTGATAATTCGTTTATCAACTTAAGTAAGAAGCATCCTAAATATAAGCAAGTAATAGTAGAAATAACCAAATTATGACATATAAAATTTAACAGAAATATCGATATATACACTTTAAACAAAAAATAAGATTGCAAAAGGAGAAAGGTAAATCATGCTTCACATACTACGCCTATTTTTATAGTGCTTTTATTCATTTAAATAAATTATTTGATGTAAGTTAGTGTGTCATAAATTTATGCAATCAACCTTAACATTGACTCAGTAATATGATCTTCATATTAAATACCAGCCATTACAAACAAATCATTATCAGTTTTGATAGACATTAATTTTTTATAGTCACATTGATAGGTATTCTTTTCATTTTCTCCTGAATTTAAGTTTGCCAAGTTACAAAATAATAAAAAAAGATGGTAGTACTAATACAAAAATAATTATAACAAACTGATAGGGAAAATGTACCTTATTTTTATAGATACCAATTTTCACATTGAAGCCAATGTACATGAACCAAGGATCTTTAAAATAGTCTTGCAATTACATAAACAAACATTTCATCCAGCTGAATCATTTAACAAATTTAAATTCCTAGGCATTTATCAATCTATACCTGTAAATGTATTAATAATCAAGATCTGATATTAAATCCATTATCGACTCAAATCCCCTACATTCCTCCTACATTTAAGGATGATATGTTGTCCATGAGATCATCATCCCTGCCTCATCCAAGTCAAAATCCATGTTCTGTCTATGATTATATTTTGTCTATCTAATGCAACTAACCAAACTACTATCACTCGAGCTTGATCAACTTCTCCAGTCCATTCGAGTATATATTTTTTAAAAATTTTAATGTCAATATGTAATCGCAAATTTTGACTGCGATTCCCAATAGATCATAGTTTGTTTCACTATTTCTGTACACTCCAATTACAAATATTCATGAGAAACTTTGTTACTTCCACTAAAGAAGCATATTTTGATTTTTGTTTTCCCTGACTGTTTTCTACCAATTGATATGAAGAAATCCATATGGCAGGTTTCACGGTGCCCATGTACTCTTTGAAATGGCCTATTTCTTAGGCATAGTGAACATTGTACAAACTACAAAGGCTTGACAAGATTAAGGAATGAGAGAATATGAAAATATAAAATAGCATGTTTGATAAGCAAACGAATCCGGAAATGTACTTTAAAAAAAAGTTCATTATGGAGTCTAAACAATGTACTTTATGTATCTGAATACCTCCTAGTTGCAATATGAACTTACCGCCTCTTGCACTCCTATGGTACTTCCAACCAGATTAGAGCAATGAAGAAGAATCTGTTAAGAGAAAAACCATATATTTTATAATGTTGTAATTTCATGTTAGGTCTTGTATTAGTCATGGATGAATTCTCTAATAGAGGCACAACCTCACTCTTGGCAGTTGAAATGGTTCACTTCATGTAAGCATGTACCTTTATTAAAAGTGAAGTATAATACTTATATGCAGTCCAATCAATTGTACATCCCTGTTATCCAAAAAAAAAGAGGAAATTACATGCTTAGTAGATAACTCGTTACACAAAATAAGACTGCACAGGGGACTCTACATAACAAGCAGTTTAAAGAAGATTGGCAATTGGGTCAGATTCATTGTAAAGCTGCAAGTATGGCTGATGGATCGTGTCAATCTGATCTTTATGGTAAAGAAGGAAAGGAAAATATACTTTAGCAGAGTAGAAAATTTCGGTTCTGGAAGGAAATGTTATGATCTAGTAGCTCCCAATATTTCTCATTGAACCTGTTCTCTTTTTCTTTTATTTGGTTTTCCTTTATTTAGGGATTGTATTCACATTCGATCGTAGAATTCCTACCAGTTCTCAAAGAAAAGTACATTACAATAAACTTTTGAACCTCATTTTTGCAGCCAATAATGTTTGTTTGATACCAAGGAAATCTCATTTTGTTCTATCATAAGACTTGGTAATAATTGTGGAGCTTCCTCTCTGTGATCTAATGAACTCCAGGGTTATAGTTTCATGAATTCATTATGTAACCAATTTTTTTCAAAAATTGTAGGATATATTATTGTAGAACTCACACAAGTTGGAAAGTGCAGATTATCAAGAAAAATTTTGTAATTTTTCCAACTTCATAAGCAAACACAGAAAATTTTGCTTGAGAACAGAACAAAAAAATTTAACGCACACGAGTAACTCAACCACAAGATCATAGTACTCAAGAAAAACAGTAATATAAATTCAGGAATACCTGAGCTAGAAAGATATTTAATGAACCTCTAATTACACAGGTTTGCTGAGGTTATTCACAGTGTATCTCTATACATGTATTTAGAATTTAGATGTATTAAAAGTGATGAAGGTTATAGGATTCCTCCTTATAATCAACTGATGTGTTTTCCCTCCCGTGAAATTCAAATTGTGGTATGTTAGGTCTTGTATTAATCATGGATGAATTCTTTAATAGAGGCACAACCTCACTCTTGGCAGTTGAAATGGTTCACTTCATGTAAGCATGTACCTTTATAAAAAGTGAAGTATGATACTTATATGCAGTCCAATCAATTGTACATCCCTGATATCCAAAAAAAAGAAATTATATGCTTAGTAGATACCTGGTTACACAAAATAACACTGCAGAGGGGACTCTACATAATAAGCTGGAGCTTCCTCTCTGTGATCTAATGGACTCCAGGATTATAGTTTCATGAATTCATTATGTAACCAGATTTTTTTCAAATGTAGGATATATTATTGTAGAACTCACACAAGTTTGAAAGTGCAGATTATCAACTCCAAAATAAATGAATTCATGTTCATACATTTGGAGTGCTTGATGTGCCAATAATCAACAAGACTTGTTTGCTGAGAATGTACCATTGAGGTAGTCACATTCTGCTGCACTGTTATTCCAATCCTCAAATGAAGAGGTAGAAGGATAACAATTATAGGATTAAGGCTTTTGAGCTGCTAAATTAATTCAATGGAGGCCTGAACTCCAAGTAGATGCCATTTGGAGGGACATTATTTTCGTTGTTGATTAATTTAACATGGTATGTATGAACACACAATTCTGCTTCTCATATTTCCCCATTAATCTCAGTTCCTATGATTGATGGTAAAATGGAGTATTATGCTCTTAAACTCGATTCATGAACTTGTTTATCCAATTTAATACTTTATATCTATATTAAGTTTCGCAACAAGATTTCTGGGTATACTTGTACCATACTGCAGTCATTTTTGCAGTCACCACATTATTTAATGTGGTATATTAAATCATTTGACGTAATTTATATTCCGTTATGGAAATGTAAAAATGTATGCTTTCAATCTTGAGTGAATGTACTATATTAATCCTAGTATATGCTTTAAAAAAATTAAACTGCGTGGTCTGTGTAAAGTGATAACAATAATGACTGAGGTCAATTTGGCATTCTTTCTCAATCTTTTACAAGGATTCCTAGAAAATTTACCTTTTAGATATCTACGTTCATTTTTTTACTATTTCAAGTAAATATTTCTCCATCTGTAGAATCTATTAGAATTGGATGTCTGAGAACAAGAAATTATTTTTTGGAACCAAAGTTATTTGTGAGTTAGATTGCGTTTGATTGCATAATTGCAAAATTGATTTTATGGAGAAGTTGGGTTTAAAACTGTTTTTGCAAGAAACTATTACTCCATAACTTCTGGAAAACTCAGGTTTTGGGTTAGATCTTATATAATCTTGTCATCAAATCATCATCCTTGTATCAGATGTGTAATTAAGTGTTACACTAAAAACTCAAAACACTTAATCACTCATATACTCTACTGGTTAGTTAAATCTTCATCCAAATAAAAATGAATATTCAAGTAACTTATAGTTGCAATATGAAAAAATGATGTAAGCAAACATTATTTTAATCAAGGTATTTACCACCAGATGCACACTTGTATTACATCCAACCGCAATAGAGAAACAAAGAATAATTTGTTAAGGGCAAACAAAAAACACCTAAAACATTATTAAAAAAAAACTTGAAGAACAGAAATTATTTTCTCATACATAACAATAAGAAACCCATAAAAAATACCAAGAAATAAATAAATAATACAGAGAATGAAGAAGTGAAGTCTAACTGTACATATAACAAACAATGAGTTGAAGAACAAATTTTTTCTCTCTCATACATAACAATGAGAAGGCCATAAAAAATTGAAGAACCAAAATATACCAAAAAGGGGGATTAAACGGAAAAAAAATAACATTTGTTAATCAAAGTGTGCATCATATATACGAACGATGACCGAAAAGGGGGGATTTAACTAATAAAATTAACATTTTCGAATAAAAGCGTGCATCATCATATGAAGTACCGGCGGCAGCCCCGGTGCTAGCGTTGCAGAGGAGGCCGTGCGAGCTAGGGCAATGAGAGTCCCCTGTGCGAGCTAGGGCTATGCGAGTCCATGTGATGGCAGAAATTTTTTTAGACAGGGAGGAAAGAAGAGATCGATGATGATCAATTTATCCACATAAACGAGGACGGGGATGATCGTGCGAATGAATGCGGCCGTTTGTGGAACACCGGCGGTCGACATGTTGGAGAAGATGCATGGGTTTTAATGGCTGGATTGAATTGGTAGAGCATGAATCGGAAGGTTTAATGAAGGGGAAAGGTGAAAAGGCAGAGGTTTGAATTGAAAAGTTTAATGAAGGGGAAAACTGAAATGGCAGAGGTTTTAAATCAGTTTCTTAACTTTTTTTTAAATTCACATAATGAGATACCAAGTTCATTGGATCAATAGTGGTAATTTTTTAATGGGGAATAAAACATGTGAGACCCGAAGTGGGAGAAAGCCCGCCACACTCCCTGTTTTTACCACACATACCCTAATTTAATTTAATTTTATTTTTATTTAGTGTTGTTAAAATAAATTAAAATTTAATTCACTATTGGTTTTCTTTAAATTCAGTCAATAAAAATCAGGTAGAAAAAATCTAACTTTTTTTTAAAAAAAAAATCTATTTTAAAAATCTAACTTTTCTTTAAAAAAAACTCTATTTTATTTGTTTAAAAAGATACCAGGGATGAACTGAAAATTTTAAAAATAATTATGAACACTCTTGATCATATTATTGTTTTTTATATAATCATCTTATTGTGTCTTTTTTATATAAATTTATATAAATGAATCAACAGAGCTTTATTATATTAATTTTAAACATATAATCATGTAATTGAAATTGAAGAACGTGAAAGGGTAAATACGAAAAAATGTAAAAATTAAATTCCATATATTAATTTTACACATGTAATCATGTAATTGAATTTCAATAATGTAAAAGGATAAATATGTCTAATAAAAAGTTAATATTTTTTTCATTATTTTATTACTGAAATTTAATATATATATATAGGTTAATATGGTAACATGTGCATGTAATATGGTAACAGGCTACTTTTCCATAATGTGGATCATCATTATATTAAATCTCTAAAAAATACATACTATACATATATAAAATTTTGATATTTAATATATGACTTTATTAATGAAATCTAATATATATATAGATTAATTTGGTAACATGTGCATGTAATATAACATATATTAGGATTTTATAATAATTTAGATTCATTGATTAAAACATAAACGTCATGTACAAATTTATATTTAGGATATTTCACGATACATATATGACATATAATTGAAAGGGTATATATTAATTTTTGGTTGAATTTTATCTCCCTTCCAGATGAATTTAAAATTTTTAAATAATTAAATACATAGAGCTTCTATTATATATAAGGAATTTCTAATGGTTACAATATAATATATGTAGATATATTATATAATTATATATTTTGAAAAAAAAAATAATATCATGTAATTTATTGTGAAGAATGTTAAATGGTAAATACGAATAATTTGAAAGAGTAAATATGTATGATCAAATATCATTTGGGATAAGAATGGATTTTCCTGAATTGGTAAGGGTAAACATGTCTAATGAATGTTTTTCATGGATTGGTACTTTTATAGGCAATATAAATAATATAATATAATGAGTATTTGATTTATTCGTTTATTTTGTTTTATGATTTACTGGGTTAGGTTGATCCAGTGAATGACTAATTGTCATGGGAGTGAAATGGTTTTGGGTGTGAATAATAATAATAATAATAATAATAATAATAACAATAATAATAATAATAATAATAATAATAATGGCTTTGGGATTGATGATGATTTTGATTTAAGAGGGGTGTGAATTGATTGTCATGGGAGGGTTAGAATGGTCAAATGGCTATGTGGATGGATTGGAATAGGATTAAAGTGATTGAGAGGGGTAAAATGGTCAAATGGATGTTTTTGGTTTAGCAGCCTTTTATATAGTAATATAGATGTAATACAATAAGAAAAAAAGGGTTAATTGCCCAAATACCTCTTGACCAACCCCCTTATTTTTTCTGTATCCTTGAAATTTTTTTAATTTTTATTTACCCCTACAGCTTTATCCAATTGTTTTTTGCCCTTCACCCCTGTCACATCACATTTGTTACCTAAACTTCCCTCTCCACCTTAATTTTGCCCCAAATCCTTTGTAACTTCTCCCAAAATCCTCTCTCCCCCAATCCCTCTCTCTACCCCCACCTGATACTTTGTGAGATCTCTTAATCAATTAGTGACATTTGTGTATCTAAAACTTGAAGCGGTGCCAATGATCGTCTCGATCCTCTTCTCCTCCGCCGACTCTGACTCTGTCGTGCTCATTTAGGCCGCCGCCGCTCTCGGGAGCTTCACATGTGGCATCGACGCCATAGCTCGAGCAGTGCTCGATGGTAGCGCCATGCCAATCCTCATGAGGCTGCTCTCCAACTGTGATGAGAAGGTATACGTTGCGGTCTCTTATGCCGCTTTATGTGATTTTTGATATAAAAGTAGGGATTTTATCTTGTAAGATTTTTTTGGGATTGTAAACTGTGTGATTAGTTTTTGTTTGGTGGTTGAAGAAAAATGTGTTTTCTCTAATGGAAAAAAATTAATCTTTGATGATATGTTGTGATTATTTATAAAAAATAATGAGGCTTTGCATTCTTTTGTTTTTCCTTTTTTTTATTTGGGTTTGTTTTAAATGTGGATATTAATGTCTCGATTATGTATTTTTTGTTTGCTTTTGATGTAAAGGGAGGAGCTTTTATATTTTTTTTGGACTTCGCTTTTGCATGATTATTTTATCTGATTATATAGAGAAAATGTGATGTTTTGTAATTAGTGATATTACATTTCTATTTTTAGGCATTACATTGTAGTTTCTGGATTTATTCAGACATGCTCTATAATTCAAGTTATTAATTTATGAAAACCACTTGATAGATGATTACTGCAGTATTGTTGGAGCTCAAATTAACAATCATTAAATAGTCCTAGTTAGTTATGTTGTAGTTGTTACTTTTTATATGTTTATCATGTTGTAGTTGTTAAATGTATATATGTTAGGGTTAAGGGTAGATTAGTCATTTTTCCGTTTCCCTTTTTGTACTATAAATATTGATACAAACCCTAATAATATTTTTGGTTCATTCTCTTCAATTGATTCTAACATGGTATCAGAGCTTGAATCCAATTTTTTTCTTTGATTTTCTTTTACGCTCCGTCGTCCGTGTCACCCCCGCGCAGCCCCGTCGCTGCCCCGCGCAGCCCACGACGCTGCCCCGTGCAGCCCCGCCGCTGCACCGCCCTGCCGCACCGCTGCCCGCGCGTGCCCGCGTCCCCGCGCGTCCTCGCGCGCCCCCGTGCACCGCAGCCCGCGTCCCTACGCACCCCCGCGCACCGCGTCCCCACGCGTGCCCGCACCGCTGCTGCTGCCCCGCGCTGCGATACACGCCCTCGAGCCTCGCCGCTACCCTGCCCAGATCTCCCGCTGCGCCGCCGTGCCGTTGTGCCGCCGCTGCTCCGCCCCGTCCGCGCTCGCGTGCCCGAGCGCCTCCGTGTAATCCTGAGCGTTGGTCTCGGTCGCGAGATCGCGCCGCGCGAAGAATCCGCGCAAAATCCTGAAAAATCTGGGATTTTATGCGTCTGTCGTAGTCTGCCGAGTCAACTCGCCTGAGTCAACTCGCCAGGTCAACTCGTCGGGTCAACTCGCTAGTTAACTCGCTGGTCAACTCGCCGGGTCAACTCGCCTAGGTCAACTCGCCCGACCGTCGTCAATCTTTCGGTATTTTCTTTCTCCGGCCGCTACGGACTCATTCGGACTCCGAATATAGTCATATTGGTACTCATTTTGATCAGCTTTTCGTGATCTACGCATCCGTGACTATTTTGGATCTATCAGATACTTTTTATTTTGATCTATTGCTGTTCAAGTACTATGGATTGCAGATATTGTCATTCCTTTGGTCATGTGACCCTCGATTGTCACAAGTTGGCTAGAAAACGTGCTTGAGATGCCGCTTTCTCCTTGTCAATCCAGTCGTCTCCTCAATCTTCTCCTTGTCAGGATCAGATCTGTACATCAATTGCACCTCGCGCTGCTTCTGCTCAGTCACAGTTTACTACAGCTCAACTTATTACACATCTAAAGGGGTTACAAGACCAATATCAGCAGCTCTCTGTTATGTTACACTCATTGATTGGTATGGATCTTTCTGGTTCCGTTCAGTCTGCTTCTACTCCCGTATCAGGTATGCCGATTACCTCATGGGTTCTTGATTCTGGGGCTTCCCATCATATGACATCGGATGCATCGATTCTTGTTAATCGTACACCATCACATTCTTCTTCCCTTATTCGCACTGCTGATGGTTCTCCTATGTCTGTCTCGAGCTCTGGCATTCTCTCTGATCATTCTCATCGATTTAGTGTGCCAAATGTTTTGCATGTTCCTAAACTTTCCATGAGTTTATTTTCTGTCAGTCAGCTTGCAGACCTTGGTTATACGATCACATTTGATTCATCATCTTGTTCTGTTCAGGATCGACTTACTGGGAGACAGATTGGGACTGGACGACGACAGGGTAGACTCTATTACATGGATCAGCTTCATGTTCCTCAGCCTTCCGCTGCCTCCGTTCGGTTAGATACTACTTCTCCTTCCCTTTCTCCTTTCGATCTCTGGCATCGTCGTCTTGGCCATTTGTCTCAGCCTAGACTCCGATATCTTGTTAGCACCGGTGCCTTAGGATCATTTTCTCGTACGGATCTTCAACCATGCGTGGGGTGTAAATTGGGTAAGCCCGTGGCTCTCCCATTCCCTTCAAGTTTGCATATTTCCGAGTCTCCCTTTGATTTAGTACATTCTGATATTTGGGGTCCATCTCCTATTTTTTCAAAAGGGGGAAATCGATATTATGTTATTTTTGTCGATGACTATTCTCGTTTCACTTGGCTTTATCTTATGTCTAGTCGCTCGGATTTACTGCGTATTTATACTTCTTTTGCTACCATGGTTGAGACCCAATTTTCTCGTCGTATTAAGGTGCTACGCTCTGATTGTGGTGGTGAATATTGTTCTAAGTCTTTTAGTGCCTTTTTGGCATCCCAAGGCACTCTTCCTCAGTTCTCCACTCCTTATGCTCATCAACAGAATGGAGTTGCTGAGCGAAAACACCGTCACATTCTTGAGATGACTCGATCATTACTTCTTTCTGCATCGGTCCCTGTTGAGTTTTGGGGTGAGGCTGTTCTCACAAGTGTGTATCTCATTAATCGCACTCCATCATCCATTACTGGTGGTATCTCGCCATCTGAGCGACTTCACAATCAGCCTCCTGATTATACCCGTCTTCGTGTTTTTGGTTGCACATGTTTTGTTCTTCTTCCTCCCACTGAACGCACCAAACTTTCTCCTCGTTCTGCTATGTGTGTTTTTCTTGGATACAGTATTCAACATAAGGGTTACAAGTGTTATGATCCTATTGCACGACGTCTTCGCATTTCTTGTCATGTCACCTTTTGGGAGCATCATCCTTATTATGCTCTTCCGTCACCTCCGGCTCCACTTCCTCCGTCTACCGTTGATGACCTTATTTTTCTGGATTTCTCGACTCTTGAGTCCTCTCCATCGTCTGTCCCATCTGCATTCAGTCCTTCATCTATCTCATCTACGACATTGCCATCGTCTGTCCCACCAGCATCCACTCCATCACCTATCCCATCTACGACCTTGCCATCGTTTGTCCCACCTGCATCTAGTCCCTCCTCTGTCCCCTCTACGACCTTGTCATCCCCTCCTGCAGACGATTCATGTGAGCCAAGTTCCCCTGTTGTTGCTCCTGCGCCTAATATTGTTCGACCAGCAGTCGACCCTGCACCAGCTCCTCGCCGCAATCCACCTCGTGATCGTCGTCCTCCACAAAGGCTAAGTCTAGTTGCCTCTGATTCTTTTTCTCCTAGTTTTCAGTGTTTTCTTTCAGCTGTTTCCACTCATTGGGAGCCCCAATCATATCGTGAGGCTGTCGGTATTCCAGAATGGAAGGTGCCATGGCAGAGGAGCTCAGTGCATTACAACGCACTCATACGTGGGATATTGTACCACTACCTCCAGGGAAGACTCCTATCAGCTGTAAGTGGGTCTACAAGATCAAGACCACCTCTGATGGTTCGATTGAGCGTCACAAGGCTCGGTTGGTTGCCCGTGGTTTCACTCAGCAGCATGGTATTGATTATGATGAGACATTTGCCCCAGTCGCGAAGATGACGACTGTTCGTACGTTGATTTCTGTTGCTTCTGTTCGTCAATGGCCTATTTATCAGCTTGATGTCAAGAACGCTTTTTTTCATGGTGATTTATCAAAGGAGGTTTATATGACTCCTCCTTCGGGTCTTCCTCATCCTTCTGGTCAGGTATGTCATCTTTGCCGCGCTCTTTATGGTCTCAAGCAGGCTCCTCGCGCTTAGTTCGCTCGATTCACTGATGCTATCTGTGCTGCTGGGTTTGTTCCGAGTTCCTCTGATCCTGCTTTATTTGTTCACACCTCTGGTCCTCATCGGACTATCCTGCTGCTTTATGTTGATGATATGATCATCACCGGCGATGATTCATCTCATATACAGTCGGTCAAGCAACATCTTCAGCGTCAATTTGAGATGAAAGATCTAGGAAAACTTTGATATTTTCTAGGCTTGGAAGTTGCTTTTGCTCCGCGTGGTTATCTTCTCTCCCAACGCAAGTATACTGCTGACTTGATCGACCGTGCTTGTCTGACTGATGATCGCATCTCCCCCACTCCTATTGAGCTCCATGCTAAGCTCCGGCCTGACGATGGAGAACCCCTGTCTGATGTTACTCGTTATAGACAGCTTGTTGGAAGCCTCGTCTATCTCACTGTCACTCGTCCTGACATTGCTTATGCTGTGCATATTGTCAGTCAGTTCGTCGCTGCCCCTCGTACTGTTCATTATGCAGCAGTTCTTCAGATTATACGCTATCTACGTGGCACTATATCTCGTGCGCTGCTATTTTCGTCTTCTTCTACTCTTGAACTTCGTGTTTATACTGATGCTGATTGGGCAGGAGATGTCACAGATCGAAAATCCACGACTGGTATATGTGTGTTTCTTGGTGACTCTCTTATATCTTGGAAGGCCAAGAAACAAGACATTGTTTCTCGTTCGAGTGCTGAGGCCGAATATCGTGCTATGGCATCCGCTACTGCTGAGGTTGTTTGGCTTCGACGCCTCCTCTCTGGCATGGGTGTCACCCTCTCTGCATCTACTCCTCTATATTGTGATAACAAGAGCGTCATTCAGATTGCTAGCAATCCAGTCTTTCATGAACGTATGAAGCACATCGAGATCGATTGTCACTTCGTCCGTCATCACTTTCTTGCGGGCACAATCTCACTCCCATATATTTCTTCTTCTCTTCAGTTATCTGACTTTTTCACAAAGTCACATACACTTCAGCGGCATGGCTTCTTGTTGAGCAAACTCTCGGTGTATGATCCACCATGAGTTTGAGAGGGGGTGTTAAATGTATATATGTTAGGGTTAAGGGTAGATTAGTCATTTTCCCGTTTCCCTTTTTGTACTATAAATATTTATACAAACCCTAATAATATTTTTGGTTCATTCTCTTCAATTGATTCTAACAGTAGTTATGGTAGTTTATGTTTTGTATATGATAGTTCCATCTTGTAATTTTATACACATTCTGTAATTAGTTATACACGTTCTCTTCAATTTTATAAATGATGAATTCCATCTTGTAATTGGTTATACACGTTCTGTAATTAGTTATTACCTTTTTGTATGTTTGCATTACAATCACTAATATACAATACAAATAATATTGTTTCTGTAATGTCATCACTGATGTATTTGTTTATTTATGTATGTTTATGTAATCTTATATGTTGTTACAATATTATTGTAATGCTTTAACAATGTGACAAATTTTTCTTTATGTAAGTATTTATGTTAGTTAATATAACTGGTACACATATTCTGTAACTGTATCAAAATGTCTATGTAAAACTGATATTCTTATTAACCTTGAATGTATCATTAGATGGACTCAAAAATGATTATTGGCCGGAGAGGTTGAGGATCTAGCATTTGTTCAAGCCCCATGAAGCCAAGATGGTTGTCGAACACCTCAAGATGCATGTCATTCAGCAAAAGAGAAAGGAAGAGGAAATGAATCTAATGAATGAAGGCAAGAGAAAAATGGTGGAGTAAAAAGAAATTGTTGGAGAGCGACAGGGAAAGAAGATGCGGGAGAGACAAAAGACAAAGAAAGAGGTGCCGGAGTGGACTGTTGGTGAAACCAAAACAGAACACATCAAACACTGAAATCAAAACAAGTCCAGTCATGCATAAAAAATGGTTAAACCCAAATTTACAGAATTGTAATAACCATATACAGATATAAAATGTAAAATTACAAAAACTTGATTAACACTTGTAGAATGTAACTATCGGTTATTCCTACCCATTCTGAACCTCTTAAATTTAAGGAGATCAATTGTTTAAGCAAATAAGATTTTAAAAGCCCACAACATCCCATCCTCTATCCAGTCCAAAACACCCAAATCAACCATATTAAAAACCCAAGATTCCAAATATAATCAAATCAACAAATAAAATTCAAATTCAAAAACATTCCATCAATGAAATCAAACTGAAAACATAACAGACCATTAGAAGATAGGATATTTAGCTCAATTTCAAACCTAAATAACATCCAACATCCCATCGATTCACTTAAAAACCAAACAGAAAAGACACAAACTAACTCATGAAGATCAAATCTTTGCCTCAATTTTTCATCTAAAAACGCATCCAACTAATCAATGAATCAATTGTGTGTGTGTGTGTGTCATAGAGAGAGAGGGGGGGGGGGGGGGGGGGGGGGGGGGGGGGGGGGGGGGGGGGGGGGGGGGGGGGGGGGGGGGGGGGGGGGGGGGGGGGGGGGGGGGGGGGGGGGGGGGGGGGGGGGGGGGGGGGGGGGGGGGGGTGGGGGGGGGGGGGGGGTGGGGGGGGGGGGGGGGGGGGGAGAGACCAAACCAAGCCTTGTTGTTCACAAGCACCGTAGAAGGAGCTGTAAATCATCTGGTCCACCACATCCAACTTCAGACTTCCTTTTCTTCCCCATCTCTCTCTCTATCAACCAATCGAAACCTTAAATCAATCCCCTTTCACAAACCCTAACAAACCCTAAAAACGGGGGGACACGAAAAGGAACAGAAAGAGAATAAAGAAGGAAAAAAGAGAAGAGAATGTGATTTGTGCTTGTCTTATATGAGGGAGTAGTTCTGGTATTATGAAAAAATAAGGGTAAAAAATAATTGGATAAAGTTGCAGGGGTAAATAAAAAATAAAAAAATTCCAGGGGTACAAAAAAAATAAGGGGGTCGATCAAGGAGTATTTGGACAATTCACCCGGAAAAACATTTCAGGGGTACATAAAAAATAAAGGGGAACCCCACGGGCCGTTGGCTTGGTGCTAGAGAGGGACATTGGTCCACTTTGGGGATCCCATAGATTAATTGCTCTTGAGCACAAGATTGGAAAAAAAAATTTGTTCTATAGCTCTGTTTGCTCTTGTGTGACAAATAATTATAATTAAGTATGTCAATTACCTAAAAATATTTGTAACTGCAATAAATTCGTATCTCAAAACTCGGAAATTATCCGATATTAGAATTCTGATAGTGTGAATACATATATCAAAATATCCAGTCCAATAAATATCTGAATCATATATATATATATATATATATATATATATATATATATATATATTATCTAGCATGATTAATCATAATTATGATACTTTAAATAGCTATAATATTTTTTATGTATGATATCTCAAAGTGATGATAAATTCGAAAATCTTAATTTTAATTTAAAGATTTATTTAATATATGCTTCGATCATCCAAATTAATGTTCATATTTAAATATGTCAAATATCTTAAAAAAAATATGTATCCAACCTATTTGCAATTTATAGGCTTAATCATAATGGGTTACTATTGTAGTTTAAACTTAATAGACTATGTCATTGGACAGGGCCGAGTCAATCCGATTCTTATTAATAAATTAATATAATACAACCATTTCCACCGATTAGTCTTTCATCACTTATTAGAATCCTGCAAATCCAACCGTTGACCTTGGCATCTTCCACTGGGTTTTTATTATTCTTTTCAAAAAGTAAAAAATGAAGCATGACAAATATGAAGCATGACACTTTACCTAACCTAAACTTAAACGATCCCCATAAAAGGTAAATCTCCGGTCTCTCTGACTCAAAACAAGTCAAATCAAATTCTCACAAAGGACAAACACAATACACAAACATATTCAGGAATATAGTCAAATCAAATGAAACCGTTGACCTTGCATCTTCCACTGGGTTTTTATTATTCTTTTCAAAAAGTATAAAATGAAGCATGACAAATATGAAGCTCGACACTTTACCTAACCTTGATCCCCAACAAAAAGGAAGTCTTCTGTTTCTCTTTTCCTCATCAAATCAATCAAATTCTCACGAAGATTTAAAAAAAAAAAAAAACATTTCAGGATGATGGTTTTGGTACTGTTGTTCGTTCAGTTGCTGAGGATACCTTTAGTTGCCTCCCAAGCAAAGCCAGGCTGCCAAGACAAATGCGGCAACATCAGCATCCCCTACCCGTTCGGCATCGGCGAAAGCTGCTCCAGGGAGGACTTCTTCACCCTCACCTGCAACAGTACTAATGATTCTGTGCCGATCCCATACATCAAGAGCGGCCTCATCGATATAACAGACATATCTCTCTTAACAGGAGAGATCACTGTCAATAATTACGTGTCTGAAGACTGCTACAACGAGTCAGGGAGGTCGAATTCCAATAACCCCTACTTCAATCTTGATGATAATGGTCCCTACACCTTCTCCTACACCAAGAACAAGTTCACGGCTTTGGGTTGCGACACGGACGCCATGATCACGGCGACGAGTGAGGAAGGCCTCACCACAGGGTGCATCTCCATCTGTAATGGCACGAGAATGATCACCGAGGGGGCATGTGATGGGTTTGGGTGCTGCCAGACATCCATCCCCAGAGGGGTCAGATACTTTGAGATTGAACTTGCTAGCAACTATAACCACTCAAGTGTGCTTCAATTCAATCCTTGTAGCTATGCCTTCCTTGTTGATCAGAGTTGGTTCAGATTCGGTGGGATTTCTGATCTCTCTGGCTACATGGAAAGATATAATGGAAGTGTTCCTGTGGTGCTCGATTGGGCTATTGGAAATAAGACATGCCAAGTAGCTGAAGTGGAGCCAGACTATGCTTGCCTAAACCAGAACAGTTACTGCTATGATTCCACCAATGGCCCCGGTTATCGTTGTAATTGCAAGGAAGGTTATCAAGGGAACCCTTATCTTAAAGATATTGGAGGATGCCAATGTTACGCCCCGAGAACATACCAATCACACAAAAACTGACAAGGATCGAATAAGGTAACAAGGCTACATGGAAGCGATAGCCAATAATAAAAAAAAAAAAAATGCGGAAGTATAAAGTATAAATAAGTCTGTAAATCAAAAACATTATTACAGACCTGAATACACAAACACTGTCCTGTGAGAGTCCAAGTCTAGTCCAATACAGCCATATGTGCAACACGCACGATTACTAATACATATACAAGAAAATAGGATTGCTGACAGCCTCGCACTCGCCAACTGAAAGATGGGACACTCCACGCACGAACCACGCCAGATAGATGCTCTAGCTCCACGCCAACCCAATCCCTGGTGAAAAAAATAACACACGAGGGGTGAGCTACAAGCTCAGTGAGTGGCAAGGATCCAAGCTCTATAATAATCATATGATATTAGTTCATCATCTTTGTTTTTCTTTCTAAGAAAAAAAGAATATGGGATGAAACTCAACATATATAAATGTCACGTGAAGGCGCGATCTCACCTCACCCTAACCCTCGACCCGTAGGGGGGAATCTCTTAGAACTCTTGGAGAGGAACCAAACGGTTAACCATAATGAATATCATTATTAGATAACATAGTACCTTAAGTCTAATCGCAATGCCTCACACCATTCAGCAGATGTATTATACTTTGGGCATTCCCAATATAAATGTCACGCGACAACGTGACCCAAACTTACCCTAACCCTCACCTCTAGGGGGTGAAATGGGACTATTGAAATCAGAAGCCAACTCGCTAACTCCTTTAACCTTCCGGTAGCCCTCTCCCGGGTAGCCCTCTTCCTAGCAACCATCCATGGTAGGTCCGATGCCAAAACAGTGTTAAAATACACCTTGGGCATCCTACGATGTGGAGGCATAGTCCAGGATAGCTTCAACACCGGGTAGCTTCAACGCGGATACGAGGTAGGGGAGAAGCATTCAACGCTCGGAAACTTCGACGCACGACGATGCGGGAGGAAGCACTCCAACCTCGTCCCCATCTTCACCCCTAGGGTGACATGGGACTATTAGAAAGGAAATCAACCCGCTAACTCCCTTAACCTTCCGGTAGCCCTCTCCCGGGTAGCCCTCTTCCTGACGGCCTTCAAGATAGGTACGAAGCCACAAGGGTATCGAAATACACATTGGGCCTCCTATGATGTAGGAGCCGAATCCAGGATAGCTCCAACGCCGGGTAGCTTCAACGCGGATACGAAGTAAGGGAGAAGCATTCCATGCTCACAATACGATCCTCAAGGATCAACTATAATCATCTAGCAAATAACAATGCTAATGAATTCTCTTGAATTGCTATACAGATGCATCACTCGGACGTGAGGAAAAACAGTTAAGTTCTCGCACTTAACAATACGATGGCAAGACCCTAAAGATGGGTCATCCACACGCCTATTACAATAGACCAAACATACTATCATAGATATCGGTTAACGAATACAATAAATGAATTCTTCTGAATTCTTATATGAGAGCATCGCATGGATGCAGGGTAGATAACCTGCTACATTTGCATAGTAAAATAAAATATGATCCTAACCATGGATCGCACATATGTCTATCACAGTTATGCCTGACTAATTAAACACACACACAATTATTACAAGAGAAACTCTATCATAAAAGAGGTATATGGACCACATGTCCAAATAACCTGTGATTAAACCATATATATACACATATATGCACACTTTATACAATCCAACAAGAAGAATTCTGTCATAAAAGAGATATATGGACCACATGTCCAAATAACCTGTGATTAAACCATATATATACACATATATGCACACTTTATACAATCCAACAAGAAGAATTCTGTCATAAAAGAGATATATGGACCACATGTCCAAATAACCTGTGATTAAACCATGTGCATTCACATATACACATATACGAGTTCAATTAATTGAATATACAAGCAAAAATACAGTTCACTCTAGGCTTCCAAACCTCTCACATAGAACTAATGAATAGAATGGAAGTCAAACAACACAAGTCATAGACTAGCCTGCATTCCACAAGACAGTAATAAATGAAGCATACGAATCAATTAGTGATCAATAGTGCTAAGTATGACTACGCATCGAGATAATATCACATATAAACTAAATATACAGGTTAACTAGCACAATATCGATTTAGTATAGCAATACTCTTTTAGAAATAAAGATTGAATATAGTTATAAGGCCCCAGGGATACGCGATGCATGACTACATGCATCGAGCGCTTCCCAAAAGGGGTGGATCGAACCACTCACTAGTACTTGGATCGCCTCGCGTCCGGTCTACGAGATCTGCAAGAACAACCAATGATGCTCCATTAAATATAAATCATCTCGACACATATACAAGCCTTTTTCATGAAAACATCAACTCCTGGTATTGCCCACACCATGCATAATAACTCTTTGACACATATTTATACAAGATTAGACCATCTACTACAACCAGCCCCAAACATTAGTCTCCACAGCACAAAATACACATCCAAAAATACTGAAATAAATCACACACATTCTATGATATGTTAGGATCATATTCCATGAAGACATAATAACTTGATAAGATCCCTAAATGCCCGAAATAAATTATTTTCCGAAACTGGTTAATTTCTGCGCGAATCCGGACAGACCATGAACATTAGGCTATATCTTTCAATACAGGTAACCAAATGACACCAAATTTGATATATAGCATCTAGACACATAGATGATCATATGAAATGAAGACACAAGCCTCAAAATATGCCTCCAAATACCTCAAACACAAGGATCTTAAAGAGACAGAAAATCTGCCTTACAACATAAAACCACCCCATTCATGCATTAATGCAACCATCTCATGTGCAGTAGCAATTACACATTACACTCTTCCAACAGCACCAAAATTCAATAATACACACTCATACAAGCATAAACACAAACACATACAAGGCACAAAGGGGAAGTGAATATACCTTGGGAAGAAGAGGAGATGGTGCACATAAGGAGTTCCACCACCATCACCACAAACAACCACCATCACACATGCCACATAGCACAGCCACAACCACCACCAAATCAGCCATCTCACATACACCCTTCATAGATGCATAAAACCAAACACATGGGGGGGGGGCTGATTTAGAGAGGGAGAGAAACAACAACAACAACCAACAATAAACACAAGCTCACACACCTTTCTCTCTTCCACTTCTTCTTGTTGTTGCATAAACACAAGCACCTCATCTTCACCACCATCCCTAGCTGACCCAACACAAAGAGGGATCAAAGAGAGAGCTTGAAAGATAGAGATCAAGCAAACACAAGGCTCCTTCCCTTGATTTTCCTCTTCACCTTGATCTCCTTCAACTTCCTCTCCTCCTTTACACACACAAAGGGGGGAAAAGAGAGACCAAATAGAGGGAGAGAGAGCTCTATGAGAGGGTGAGAGAGGGCTGAAGTCGTAACATATAGAGGGGATTTAATGGGCAAGGTCGGACTGAATGTCCGAGCTGTCCTCGGACTAAAACCTCTGTACAGCCTTCACTTAAAAGGCCATAACTTCCTCAATACAGCTCGGAATTGCATGATTCCAGTGGCATTGGAAAGCTAAGAAGATTATCTACAGCTTTCATGTTTACACCCAGATCAAATAACCTCTTCAGCTATTTCGAAATCTAGGCTAAACATCATACAGGGCTGCTGCCTGGATTTCATATCCCCAGGGTATAATTGGAAAAACACCCATAACTTTTGATACATGAATCCAGTTGATCTAATTCCACTTTTGTATGAAAGCTAACTTAATACTGAACATCTCATGATAAAACTAGATTTTTACTACTTCATCTTGGTCATTAACAAAATTAAATCCAAATACCAATCGAAACTGCATAATTTCTAAAAGACCTCAAAATGCTACAAAAAACTTCCATGTAAGCCCAAGTGAACACCAGAACCACAAATATGCAATTTGATTTGAAACTGAATGCCCGAACTATTAAAATAAATAAAACGCGATATTTGACATTTAAAAGTGACACAGTCTTAACAGCCAAGGTCTCTCACTCTCTCTCTCTCTCTCTCAACAATAATTTTCTATCAGATGAGAATGAAATTTTCTTTGTTTATGGACTAATTATATATTGCTTCAATCATCAGATATCGATGAGTGCAGCGCAGACACCCAACCTTGTAAAGGGACCTGCATAAACACGCTGGGTGGCAACATATGCGAGTGTCCAAAAGGAAAGCATAGTGTTGATCCCAAGCTGTATGAATGCAAAAGCTCATTCCGTGTAAAACTAGTGACTCTAGGTAAATCTCCCTTCTCCACCATTTTAATCATTCCGAGATAAAAAAAAATCTAATAAATGATCACGTTTTAATCAAATCATGAAAAGAAAACTAATAAATTATCACAATTTTAATGAAACTGTGATCTTTGTTCTTTGTTGTCCAACAGATCACGGTTTATGTGATTATATATTATGAGCAATTTGTAAAAGTAGTCCCATGGATTTCAGTATTAGCAACAATAATCATAATATTCAAATATTCATTTGCAAAAAGTAGCACTAAGCCTAGTCAACAATAAAGATTTTTTTTAACCTGGATGCTCGGTATATAAACGGCGTCTTCTTTAATACCAGGCAGTGCACTTATTTTTTAAAAAAGAAATATATATATGTGTATACACACACACACAAAGGAGGCTCCATCCATCTATACACGAAGCCTCATATTTCTTTAGTAAAAAAGTATCAAGCAGACTCCATTTATATATAGCATCTCTAGAAGAAAAAAAATCCGGTCAGCACTGATCGGATTTTTTTTACTTGGACGCACCATATATAAAAGGAGTCTCCTCCATTAATACCTGGAGTGCCTCCTTTATATATGAGGTAGGATATTAATGAAGTAGGAGGGTTTATATATAAAACAGTGCCTCCTTTGGTACCGGGCAGCGCACTGCTTTTTTATTTATAAAAGACACTGTTTATATACGGAGTCTTTACTTAGTAAAAAAAAAAAAATTGTCCTCTTCCCAAAGGAAACTCTATTTATATATGAGGCCTCTCCAAGTAGTTAAAACTAAAAATATAAAAAATGGTTAGTGTTTACGTGGTGTTAAATTATTAATATGATTGATAAAGACAAGTTTTTTTTTATATATAAAAGGCAACACAACTCACCAGGCCACAGTGAGTTAGCACCATGAGTTGTTCTTCATTAGCGCTTGTTTGATTCTTATTCTCGACTTACTCAAGTTTCCGTGAAAAAACTTTCGAGTGGATCAATGTGGGCCCGGACGATTAGTTAGTGTCTTAAAAAGTTTGGGATACCTCCAATTGCAAAAAAAAAAAAAAATCAATGCATTTAAAAATGTTTTGAATATATTTATTGCATGATACATCTTTTCGGCTTATATATGATTCAGGGTTAACCAAACATTTCCTTAATTTTCTAACACATGTTAACTAGAAAAGAGTTTTTCAGTCGAAGCAACTCATGAACCTCTCTTATAAATTATTGGATAGTTTCTTACCCTATTAATTTATGGGCAATTTGCACAAATAGGCCCCTCACACTGAATATTTACAAAAGTAGCCCCCTCCATCCAATATTTGTAAAAATTAGTCCCGTTGATCCAGTCATGACAACTGGTCCTTTTTTTTATAATTTTTTTTTATAGGAGACATGTTGTATATAACACGTCTCTAATATGTCTCTAGTGTGATCATTTTTTTCTTTTTTATATTTTTTACATATATTTGTTATCAAATTAAAATAAAATTGGATAAGATTGATACAATATTTTGAATTTTATCTCAATCTCAATAGATAAGATTGAAATTTTTATTATATGAGATTTTAAATTTTAAGTAAAATCTTAATAGAAAAGAATGAGATAAAATTTAAATTTTAATATATATATAATTTAATAGATAAGATTGGTAAATTTTAAAATTTGAATGATAATTTAATTAAATTTCAAATTATAATATGACAAAAAAATTTATCTCAATCTTATCTATTGAATTAAATGTAATTCAAAATTTAAATTTTATCTCGATCTTATCTAGATTTTATCTTTATCTAAAACTTAAAATCTTATATAATTAAAATTTTAAAATTTCAATCTTATCTATTGAGATTGTAATAAAATTCAAAATATTGTTTTAATCTTATCTATTAAATTAAATATATTTCAAAATTTAAATTTTATCTCATTCTTTTTTATCAAGATTTTATTTAAAATTTAAAATCTTATATAATTAAAATCTTAAAATTTTGATCTTATTTATTGAGATTGAGATAAAATTCAAAATATTATTTCAATCTTATCTGATTTTATTTTAATTTGATAAATAAGAGAGAGATGAAAATCACGTTGGAAACACATTAGAGACATGCCATATATAACATGTCTCCTGGAGACGTTATATATATAGGGCATAGTTCTCGCAGAATATATATATAAGATTTGTGAGACACTGTCGCTTTATATATATATAAAGCGACAGTGCTAATGTGAGACAGCATTGATCGGATTAATGGGCTAGATTTGTCAAATATTAGATAAGGGGCTATTTTTGTAAATATTCTGTGTGAGGGGGATATTTGTGCAAATTGCCCTTAACTATAGTCGATTTAAAGCTCTTTAGAAGGGATAAAAAATACAATAATGATTCACAGACTCTATTGTAAGCCCTATGAGGTGGCATGAAGCAAATACTTAATATATCATCTCTTTCATTTTTGGTAACTGCTCCCTCTAATCAAAGAGTTTGTTATGTTTTTCACAGTTGGAACCGACTAGTGGGGTCATAATTCCCGGGTTTTTTTTTATTATGTTTTTTGTTCTTATTCACTGTTATTGTCTCTAGGAACAACTACCAACCGATTGAATTTTTTTTTGGAAGATTCATCAACTGCTTATTTGATTTGAACGATTTTGGTTATCATTTCAATATCTGTCGATTCAAGTGTATCTTTTTTATTTGTTTGGTTATGCAATTGAAATCTAATCACCCGATTTTTACTTCTTTTTTTCTTGTTGAAAATGATGTTTGATGTTAAATTATTTTTATTGGCATGTTCTTTTCTTTTTAAATAATTTGTTACAAATCATCTTTATTAGTTTAAACATTTCACAATTGAGTGGGTTCATATTAATAGCTAAATGTGTGTAGTATTCGTAGATTTGTTACATGTTAAACTATTTTGATCATATTATGTAATATTTTAAAAAGTCAGCTACATTTTTCACATTTATGCATTATATTTTGAAACTCAGTCACATTGTGGAAATGTAACTATTTTTTTACATGCATTATATAGTAACAGTTAGTTACATTTTCAAAATGTAATTGAACTCTAAAAAATGTAACTGACTTTTGATCTGATCATAGTGAATATATGACTACTTTAATTACATACCTGGATTTCCGTTACATTTTGTTATGTAATTTGAATACGGGGAACACAGAGGATTTAGTTACATTTATCAAAAGCCAGTTATATTCTAGATTTGTCAGTGACATATCATGCATTGAAAAAAAAAATATTGTAACCATCGCAAATACTTTTTCTGATGATTGAAATAGAATAATCATCAAATTAACAACAACATTTCAAAATAAAAATAAAAATAAAAACATTATTTACTCCTTGTCGTCACCATTTTCTAGTAGAATGAGAGACCACAAACAAAAATTGGGTCAGACAGCCCAAACGAAATGAAATTCGATCTTTTTTGTGTCTTTTGATGAAAAGAGATTTCCATTTGTTGAATGATTTTATTTTTTAGTTTTTTTTTTTAGGAAGCTTTAGGATTTGAATTTAGATTTTGGTTTTCATGGAATGAATGATTTATTATTATTATTTTGAATTGATTTTGAAAAAAATTAGGTTTTCAAAATAGATTGAATAAGTTGATATGTTTTTCTAAAAAGGTGGAGAAGGTTTTAATGAGGGAGGAAAACGTGGGGTTTAAATGAGGATAATATTGTATTTTATTTTTGTAATTTTTTTTTAAAAAGTCAAACAACCAATCAATGAGAAAAAGACATATAATGTGGATTGTCAATGCGGCCTAAAAACTGGGGTCTGTGTAGCAGGACTCTAAAAAATAATGTTGTTTATCTACCATAACTAATTAGAAATACAGAAAAACACAATTACTGTATATTCTACACGAGGACATGATGTGAATATCTAATTGGCAACAAAATGATCATGAATACCTCCTTCTTTCTTTTGGTGTTCTCCGCTTGCTGGGGATAACTATAGTACAATAAAAAAAAAATGTTAGACTCAACAACATTTACTTCCCCAAATGAAGTATGAGGTATGTACTTTTATTAAAAGTTGAAATATATGCTCAATGAATTGTATAAACTAATTTATAGAGTATGTATAAAAAATTAACAATGTATATAGCTCAATGATTGCGGGGCTGTAAAACCGGTGGAATGTAACAAAAATGTAGTAGAAAATATTAGTCCTGAAATCATTGGGATGAGAAAGAGATCATTAGGTAAAGGAAGAATAAGATGACTTCAACTGGTTGGAAAATAATTCATGAATATTTAGCATCTCCTTATTTTGGTAGTTTGCAGACCTTAGCATCACAAAGCTACCAAAGGAGAACATCCAGATACACATTGCATCCATTATTGAAACTCTGAGTTATACCATTTATTATACTTTATATTCTCACAATTAATTTAACTAATCTATAATGTAAACATCTGAAATTTGCCACTTTCAAATTTAACACATAAACTCTAATTCATTTATGTTTCTGTTGGATGTGTGTGCAGGAATAGGTATCCCTTTCATTTTGGCCCTCATTGTTTCTTGGATATATATGGGAATTCAAAGTAGAAGGTTCATCAACCTTAAACAGAAGTTCTATGAACAAAATGGTGGCTTGCATCTGCAAAATCTAATCTCTTCACACCCAAATGTTACCTTCAAGTTATTTAGTAAAGAAGATCTAGAGAGCGCGACAAACAAATTCGACAAGAACAACATCCTAGGTCAGGGAGCCCAGGGCATAGTTTATAAAGGAATTTTATCCAACAACCAAGAGGTGGCCATTAAGAAGTCCATTGTGGTCAATGCAGTACAAGGTCAACAATTCGCAAATGAGATGTTGATCCTTTCTCAGATCAATCACAGGAATATTGTTAAGCTTTTGGGATGTTGTTTGGAGGTCGAGATTCCCATGTTGGTTTATGAATTCATCTCCAATGGTACCCTCTTCCATCTTATCCATGAAGGGTGTCAATTATCCTTGAAAACTCGTTTGAGAATTGCAGCAGAAGCAGCATGTGCCATTGCTTATTTGCATTCATCGGCTTCTCCTCCCATCATCCATGGAGATATTAAATCATCTAATATACTCTTGGATGAGAATTATATAACCAAGGTATCAGACTTTGGAGCTTCAAAGCTAACCCCAACCGACAAAGACCAGTTTGCAACATTCATGCAAGGAACTTTGGGTTACTTGGACCCCGAGTGTTTACAGACGGGCATACTAACAGAGAAAAGTGATGTCTATAGCTTTGGTGTGGTCTTGGTAGAGCTCTTGAGTAGGAGAAAAGCAGTGTCTCAATGTGCATCTGAGATGGAGAGAAATTTAGCTAATTTTTTCATAACATCCATGAAAGATAACAGCCTCATGAATATTTTGGACCATCAGATCATGAATGGAGGCAAATTAGATTTGATAGATGAAGTTTGTCGGCTTGCTAAACGTTGTCTTAGCGTCCAAGGGGAAGAAAGGCCAACGATGAAGGAAGTCGCAACAGAACTTGAAGGTTTGGCAGTTCTTGAGAGTCATCCGTGGGTGCCAAATGATCCTGAGACTGAAAGCCTCCTAGGCCAATCATCCAATACTTATGCAGGAGAAAGCACTGAGTTTTTCACTATGGAGAAATGCACTTTGAAGAAATGCACCGTGTTGTCTATCGAATCTGGGCGATAATGGATCTTATAGTTTATAGAAAAATATATATAATAACTGTACTTGTCGCTTGGACTTTACATTTATAAATACGTGTTTGTAACAGTGTGATTATGTGTGGATTGGGTTTAGATGGGTTTATATGAAAATATAACATGCAATCTTAACAGAATAAAATTTAGACCACCTCTGCACATACGGCTTGTACTGCAGGAACCTGATTCTTGATGACCTCCATCTGAAGTATAACATTCACAAAAAGTAGACCTGATGAACTCAGAAAGTATATGATGAAGAGTGCTCACTTGGATATAATACAATAAGAAGAAAAAAAACCCTGAACACCACAGCCAATGAGACACCACCATATCACATACATCAGCCAAAATTTAATCCACCTTTTTACAAGCAGACTTAGCCCATGCAAATAATGAAAGTTAACACAGGACCCACACTGATATAACTTACTTGAACTATTAATTATATAAGAAATATGAAATTTATTTCAATTTACAAAAAGTTCAAAGATTAGCATCCCTAACAAAATGCATCGTAGTGTTAGTTTCAACTCTTCACTTTTTGCTTGATGAAGGCCATTTTGCATATCTATATATGTACATCAGAGCTTTGCAGATTCTCTTATGCCATAATGGCATAATCATTAGTCATCTTCCAGGCCAAACAAACCATCAGTCACATCCATTGCATGTAAAATAGGCCTTCCTCTGATCCAAGCCATGCTCCCCAACTGTGGTTCAGATCAAGTGAGCAGTTCTCAAAGCATGTCCTTCGTTCAAGCTGTAGATGCATATGAGAATTCATATGCCCCCGGCCTGTAAGATTGGACAGCTCCTTTTTGAAGGCGGAGATCATAGAGATTGATGTGCATTTTCAGTTAGGAAATATGATGAATGGAGGATAGATAGGACTATAAGACATATACATGTTTTGCATGTAATCATGTACATGTGTCTCAGTGTCTGCATGTCTGCACGCATGTTTGTGTGGGTACATAAGTGTGCATGTTATGTATCCTGATAATGGCAGGAATATTGCCTATGGTGGCTGCCATCATTAGGCCTCTCAATGGGGTGGGACAAACATCAAGATTCTGTCCTAAATATGAACCTGGATGATTAAGGAATATATGGACATGTATCAATCAGATCAAATTCTAATAATCTTAGTATATGGTTAAGTCTCAAAGCAGATAAATAGTGAGGCACCCACTCTGTTAATATTCACACCTGAATTACAATACACACACTCTTATCATCATGTCTCAGATAATGGACAACTAAGGAGAAAATGGAATATTCAATGATGGACTTATGCTGTTTTGGAAAACGGAAAATAAAACATGATCTCTAATCTGGTTAAATTGAATAAAAAAAGTCATGCAGAACTGTCTTAGCTTCCAGGCATCTCGGTCGAAATCGTTATTGGACAGGGCCGAGTGAATCCGATTCTTATTAATGAATCATTGATACAACCATCTTCTACATCACTCATTAGAATCCCTCAAATCAAACCGTTGACTTTGGCACAGGATGAGATCGACAGATTCCACTGGGTTATTTATTTAAGGGTAATATGCACTTTTAGCCCCTCTAAAATGAATATGAGCAGAAATAGGCCTATCCATCGGATATTTATAAAAACTAGTCTCGTTGACTCGGTCAGCACTGCTATGTCAGCGTTGACATTTTTTTTTAAATTTTTGTACTGGAGATGAATTATATATAATCAGTCTACAGTACAAATTTTGGTGTCCCCTTGAAGACATTGGAGACTGATTATATATAATTAGTCTCCAGTGCAAATTTTATGCGCTCTCCCGAAGACACTAGAGACTGATTATATATAATCCGTCTCCTGGAGACTGATACAATCAGTCTGCAGTGTATTTTTATCTTAGTATTTTTTGTGTTTTTTTATTATTTTTGTTGTATAAATTGATGGTTTCGCAAACACATATATGAAAATCCTGTTCGAATGCACATATAATGAAATAAAACTTAAGTGTCATAAATATAATTACTCCACTCACGAGATACACATGTTCAATTTGGATGGCATCATGATATACTATCTGATGTAGATGTCAAAATTAAAAAGAAATGATTTATGAAATTGGATGATTGTATTTATATGACTTAAGAGATGTTTATTATCTATACATTTTCATGTATGTCGATGGCCTCTACATCAGATAATATATCCTGATGCCATCCAAATTGAACATGTATATCTCGTGACATATTGAACAGGGTGGAGTGATTGTATTTATGGACTTAAGTTTTATTTCATTTAAGTTATTTCATTATATCACTACAACAAATTGAGTTATTAGCTACGAACTTTTCTCTGCGAAATTGAATTTCGTAGCTACATGTGACTTTTACCGACGAAAACATATTTCGTAGCGAATAGTTTATCCTTTCTCGGCGGAATGAATTACCGTTGCAAAACATATGACCTTTATCTGCGAAATACTCATTTCGTAGCTAAAGATATGACTTTTAGCTGCGGGATTAGTCCCCGTAGCAATAGATATTACCTTTTGCTGCGACATTGTATTTCGTAGCAAAAGATAGGATTTTGTGCTGCGAAATTTCTTTCCCGCAGCAAAACATGTGGCTTTTAGCTGTGAAAACCAATTTCGCAGCAAAAGATATAAGTATTTGCTGCGAAATTTAATTTCGCAGTAAAAGGTATACCTTTTCGCTGAAAAAAGCTTTTCCTAGCAAATGGTATGGCTTTTAGCTGTGAAGTATAATTTTACGGCAATAGATTAAGTGTTTTGCTGCGGAATAAAAATTCACAGCAAAAGATATATTTTTTTGTCCACAAAAATTAGATGCGTCTTTGTTGCATTATCAATTTTTAATTTATTTAATTTTTTACAAAATCAAAGTGAGAAATATATATTGCATCATTATATTAGACTGAGATCCTTTTGACTATTAAATGTAAATAAATCAATTCTTTCGTTTAATTTGATTTCAAACATTTATACTGTCATTTTTGAAGGGTCCTCTTTTTATATATATTTTATTTTTCACGCTAATCCTTCATTGAATTAGATTGTTAATTATATTAATTGTGTTTATTGTAAATAAATGTTCATAAGGACATATTGAATCATGCACGTCCTTGATGAACTCATTTTCAAATGACATTATGTCTTTTCAACCAAATTGACTAAAGTTCGTTGCTATCAAATTTAAGCTTATTGATTTTGATATTATATACAATTAACTTGTTCTTGTCTTTAATAAGTCTAGTGTCAAGTTAAATTTTTAGTTATTGCTCTCTTTGTTCTTGCCATTAATTTCATCCTTCATAAACCTCATTTCTGTGTGACATGAGCTTACAAGATAACTGAAAAAAGTTATCATTTCCACCATTTCTCGGTGTTTTCTATTCATTCAAAAAGTTAAATTTTCAGTTATTGCTTTCTTTGTTCTTGCCATTAATTTCATCCTTCATAAACCTTATTTTGATGCCACTATTTTGAATAAGATGTCATCATCGCATTCATATATTCAATGCATCATCCAACACCAAAACACCGTATAGTATCTCCATCGTTCAAGCGAATTGAATATCTTTTTATATATCATACATTTAGATAGAAAATTAAAAATTATTATTTAAAGAAAACTTGAACATATTATAGTAAATTCCTTTCAAAAGACAAGTGTCCTTAAACATCAAAGTCTGACTTTCAAAAATCATTTTTTGAAAATTTACATTTATAAAAATTTATTTATACTAAATTGAATATATGATTATTGTGTAAGACATATATATTAAGCATTAATAAGATGAGATATATTAATCTATATTCTAATTACATATTAATGAAAAAATTTATATATGTTTTTTTGTTTATATCATCAAATTAATTAAAAATATTTTATGAAAAAATTAAATTAAAATTTATTACATCCACCTTATAAGCTCTTCTTGTATGTGATCCAAAATGTGATAACCGTTTAAAGCAGGTATTACTTTTTTATTTTTTAAAATTTGACTGACTCACTCCATCACATACAATATTGTTCAAATGTTTTGTCTAAAATTCTCAACTCCAATGGAGTATTATTATAGAGTCATGATCTTATGAAAAAAATTTAAAATCAAGTGCAATATGATATGTTAGATGTGCTATAACTTTTTATAGTTGATGTACTTTACTTGGATATGACAAAATCGATCAATTTTTTTATTACTTCATCATTTTTCAGTCACAGTAAACAAACATGATAATTGAGACAAACTATAATTATTTTATTTTAAAAAACAAAGAGAAACACTATATAAATAATCTTTCTTGATTAAAATATGTCTTTTTTTTGTTAAAGCATACAATTAATAATATGGGTATTGTAATACAAAAAATAGAAATACAAAGGATATTTATATAGTGTCTGTCGTTGTTTAATAGTGTAATACAAATAATATGGGTATGGGTATTGTAATACAAAGAATAATATGGGTATTGATGATACACCACCAACAAATCCACTTTATAAATAAAAAAAAAAACCAAAACACATTCCCTCGTTTTCACTTAAGGGTTTTAGGGATTTCCCCCCTCATTTTCACTTAGGGTTTTGTAGGCGCCCCCCCCCCCCCCCCCCCCCCCCCCCTCCCAAAAAAAAACACATCGTCCAACAGAGAAGAAGAAGATTTGGGTCTTGGTCTCTCTCTCTCTTTGATTTGGGTCTCTCTCTCTCTTTATCTCTCTTTCTCTTCTCACTGAATCTCGTTTTGAAGGGGCGGCGGACATCTTGCTGTTTGTGGAGGTACTGGTGGACGACTTGTTGCGGTGGATCTGAGGAAGATCGAACGGGCTAGGGTCTTTGCATCTCCAAATCGGTATGTGCCAGAACTTTTGATTTTGGATTTGATTTTGTAGGCTTTGGATATGTCAAATATAACATTAGATCTTATGAGTTTCTGTTTTTGGATTTGATTTTGTAGGCTTTGGATAAAATCAGTCGGTCCTCTCTTTGGCTGACAAGGAGATTCTCGGGGAAGGCAATAATACTAAGCTTGAGATCTTGGTGAGTGGAAAAAAATTCCCCCAAACCCATATTTCTAGGAAATATATTTTGTTAGATGCTTTGAAAGCTTTTTTTTATAACTAAATGCTTAATCTTTTGTCAAAAGCTGGGATCGCTAAAGTGCATTTGGAAACAAGTCTGGACTAAATTAACATTACTGCAAAAGCGGAATTTCCTGAAGCTATCCAAACCTATTTTCAAATGTTTCCTTATAAATGTGCCAAATACCATACAGTGTTACTCGAGGCCTAACCACCTACATGAGAAGCTTTATGATATCCATGGATGTCGAGTTCCCCATATAATGGTGATTCTTTGACCTTAAATTTTATTTGACATGTTTGACAAATGAAGATCTATTAAACATGTATTTGAAACTTAATCATCACTATGCTTACTAGAAATTGTGATATTTTATAATGACATTGGCCATGTAAGCAAAAAGCATGCTTGTCTTGAAAACAGAATGCAAGGCATACAAAAAATTTCTTATTCTTAACATTTTAAATAGTTTGATCTACCCAGTTTTGATAAATGTATAAATAATCTATCTATATGATTACAGGTTTCAAATTCCTACCTTCAGTTCATCAGAGGAACCAATGTGAAAATGCTCCTTGAATATGTGAGAGAGGTGCCTAAACTTGCAACAGGAACCAGCAAGCTGAATGTTTCAACCATCTTGGGTCCACTTTTTTCACATGGGTCATTGAGTTGCTTCTTCCAGTGAGTTGAAACAATGTTCTGTTTTGTACGAACATTATAAAAGGCCTTTATAATTAATATTCAAGCTTATGACTCAACCTAGGATAGGATTTCAGTAGTTCCAATGATGCAAAAGAAGAAGGCAAAACATAGAATCATTAGGAAAGTAGAGTCCAATGATCTACTCAATTGAGGTGGGTGCACCATCATCTCATTAAATCCCAAGGTTCTACACTTCATGACTTATGATATATAGAAGAGAAAACAATTCTCATTAGACAAAGCATGTCAAAGATGAATGATATAATATATATCCATCACATATATGAAATTAAGAAACTTTAGCGTATCGTTACAGAGGCAATGATATGAATGGCATTCTTTTACCAGGCTAGAATATCTTTATGGCAGTTGAAAACAGATTTCCAATCTGCCAGACACCATGATAAATGCAGATTTTCTCACAAAGTATTTTTACTATATTATATACTTTGATGTCTGATGAAAGTTGAGACATGTGGACATGCAGTTTGTACATGACATGTTACTTCAGGCTTAGACTCTATAATAGATTAATCCATCTACAGATGAATTTCTTTATTAACTTGAGTTTCTGGAATAAGTGATCTGAACCAACAAATTCTGCAACTTAGTTCTACTTATCCAGGGTGCTTCGACTACAAACACTGACTCCTGCTTTGATGCCATTGCGCAGGCTATTTTAGTTTATCTTGTTTATGAGAAGCAAGGGAACTTAAGGATCATGATGAAAATGCATGGGCTCAACGATGGTCCTTACTGGATGATTTCCTATGCGTATTTCCTTGTTATTTCATCAGTTTATTTGTTATCACTAGTGGTGTTTGGATCACTAATAGGTACATTTTTGCTATCTATCTTCGTGAAGTAAAATCAGGTAATATAGAGTGTTAAGGGCTCTCACCATTGCAAGCAAATTGGCTCATTCTTACAGGTCTGAGATCTTTCACATCGAACAACTACAGCGTACAGTTTGTGTTCTTCTTCATATACACAAATTTACAGATAGTGTTCGCATTCCTCTCTACCACATTCTTTTCCAATGTCCAGACAGCTACAGGTTCGAACATTCTAAGGAAACTTTAATGTCATTATCAAGGGATTGACTTCATGGATCAAGCATCATAATCTGACCATGATCTTATATAATAAATGCTTATATATTTTATTTTTAACTTAGGATTTGTACGATATTATAAACTTGAACTTGAGAGAGAGGTAAATGGATTTATTTGTAAACAAAATTTTAAACCTAAAGTACTTAACTTTATTTGCTTGATGTCATCTTATGGCAGCAATAAGCTACATTTATGTATTTGGATTGGGTCTTCTCGGACTCTTTCTCTTCGAGAGGTTCATTGAGGATGTGACATTCCCAAGTAAGTTCTTAATTAATTTGGCTAAAGATCATCAATAGGTTAAACAAATGAATGAGTCAACTAAGAAAAGGAATTACATATTGTTACAGGAAAGTGGTTTCTATGTATGGAGATTGTGCCATGTTTTTCTTTATATCGAGGATTGTATGAGCTGGGGCAATACTCATTTGAGGTGGATCTCATTGGAACTGATACTATAGGTTGGAAGGATATCTTGCTGAACAGTGACAACAACGCTATGAGAGACGTATTGATCCTGATGACAGTAGAATGGTTGATATTACTTGTAGTAGCATATTATTTAGATCAAGTAGCTTCTTATGGAAGTGGGATCGGGAAACACCCATTGTGGTTTTTGCGAAATCGCTGTATGAAGTCGGAGAGAAGTCTTCAAAGGCTAGGATATGATGCTATTGTTAACTCTGAAAAGTCATGTTTCTCAAGAGGTAAGCTGGTTGTTTTTTTTTATTATTTCCGATCAATATTGTTTACAAAGTTGGAGGACTTGGTTATTATTTATAGGTTGTTCATCACAGAAACTCTTAAACCATTGTTCTTTATTTTTCATATATATTTAACTAACAAGGAAAATGTGCAGCTTGATCTGGGAAACTCTAAGTGGTAGAGAACACCTGTTATTTTATGGTAGATTATAGAATCTTAAGGGAGTTGCATTGGAAAATGTAAGTTCGTCTCATAAATAATGTTCTAATAATATGATATGCAATTTGTGATCAGATATGCTTTTGTTGGTGTAGGCTGTTAAAGAATCATTGAAGAAAGTGAACCTACATGATAAAGAAGTTGCTGATAATTTAGCGGGCGCATATAGTGGTGGAATGAAGAGAAGGCTGAGTGTTGCAATTTCACTGATCGGTAACCCACATGTATGTCGAAGTTGAAATAATCTTACATTGACGTAACATAATCCATGTTATAGTACATCTTATAATCATAATTGTACGTGGTTCTAAGTTGTTTTTATGGATGAGCCTAACACCGGACTAGATCCAGCTTCAAGAAAATCATTGTGGAAAGTTGTGCAACAGGCAAAGCAGGACAGGGTGATTATCCTTACAAGTATGCATTCTCATTATAAATCTAAATCACTCAAAGTTGTATTTATGCTTTCTCTTCACAAATTGTTTTCGTTTATTCCCACTGTTTGACACTGTTGATTTCCTTATCACAAGGTCTCACAACATAATGTAAACATGTTAATACATTATTTCAGCACATTCAATGGAAGAGGCAGAGTTCCTATGTGACAGGGTAGGAATCTTTGTGGGGGGCAATCTGCAGTGTATAGGAAATCCAAAAGAGGTAAAATGTTTGTACTTTCATATTCAAATCTATCGATCTTATTCAGACGCATGAAACTTAAATACTACTCAATGGAAGGTCAAAGAATATGTTCATGAGTATGGGAGGGCATTATTGCACCTATCTATTATGTATCAAACTTAAAACTAAATTTATAAAAACTTTTCTAAGTTATATGGACATCAAATTAACCATTTTATCCAGTTACTGAACTTGGGTATGAAATAAATGGATGTTGATGCACTCAGACATTCTTTAAGTTATTCTACGCTATGTCAGCTAATAAGTATATGAAATCTTTATAGAGTATAATGTATATACTCTATTATATCATTATATATTCTATTAAGAAAAACATAAAACTAGTATGCATCCAATTCATTCGAGTATGTCCTTTAAGTTTTGTGAAAGTATGTGCTGCACTAGATAAGTATGTACTTCAAAAAAAATTAAAACATGTTCGGTCTGCAAAAGTGACAGCAGAACGACCAAGTTATACTCTAAACTAACTTAAATTCATGGTGGGACCTCTGGGGTTTCACACTACATGTGATCCAATTTTTTTTTCCCCTGGAATGAGGGGAGAATAAACCCCAGAGGTGTTTTTTGTATCATGTTTCATGTCATTGTAGTGTTATGTGCTGTCAAAACCTCTTATTATGTTGGACACAACACTTGCTTTTGTTGCTGCCCTACCAGTTTTATTAAAAGAATATACTTTTTTTGCAGTATAGGCTTCCACGACTCATGTAAATCCTTCGATCCATGGCATTCAGTTCATCATTAACCTTTGTCACATGAAAGTTGTGTCCTAGAATGTTGGTTGCTTATTGGGGTATTGCAGAAACTATTTTATTTTCTTTTTTTCAATGCCGCCCATGGACATGAACAATTTGTTAAATCATGTGAAGTCTTTGAGATCATTTTTTGGTGTTGTATACTTGTTTTGATGATCTCAGGTTTGGTGTACGCTTCCATGGTATCCATAACAAAATATGTGCAAAAAATTCAGATGTATCAGTGTAGTAGGTTTGGAATTCGCTACCATGGCTGCATCAGCTCACAAGACTTTTAGTGATTGATTACTGATATATTATAATTCTATGTGAACTGATTATTTTTAGACCTCCAGTTCAACAACTCTGCATACAGTATGTTAGGTAGGTTTCAGATAGATCCATTCAATTTATGAGCTGTTTCTTTTCTTTCTTTGAACAAGAGATTTTGTAATGAAAGATACACGGAACTTCTTCTATCCTTAAGATGGCATTTGGCAAAGGAACAGGTTGTGGAATAATTTCAATTTAGGTACAACTTGGTACATATATGCATGTGTTGTTCATAGTTAAATCTGAGTACTATTAGTTGTTAGAGGGAGATTGGATTGTTATGGGAAATTTTATTTGGACTTATCTGTTTTATAAATAGACCTTGATATTATTTCAGATTGCTAAGCATAACCTGCCCTGCAATATATGAAAATGTTGTTCTTTATATTCTTTATACATATTCATCTTTGGTTTAGTGCTATATCTACATGTATCCATTCATGTTAATTAAGGTCTTCATGTACATTTATTAGAAATGATGACATCATGTACATTTATTAATTATATTTTATTTGTTAAATTCGATTTTATAGCAAGAGATGGAGGAGCGGCGACAATCACAATCCCAGTCTACTGTTGAGGGACAATCAACATCGTTCAATGAGTTGGATATCACGCAAGAGGTCCTTGGGCATCGGTTAGGGTACGTATGTGGATTAGGATGGGGCTCACGCCCTATCATTAGTTTATTATTAGAAACTTGGAAAGCTTATTATTAGAAACTTGGAATGTTTTTATTATTATTGTCATCATTAAATATTTATTTAATTATCATGTAAAATACTTAAAATATCAATAAACTTTTCCTACAAAAATACAGACCTTTCCCTACGAAATGTTTTGTAGGGAAAGGTTAGTATTTTATTTTTAATTAAATTTATTTACCTTTAGCCGCGAAATCATTTCATTGCAAAAAGTCACCTTTTGCTACGAATTAAATTTTGCGCTGCAAAAAGTCCCTTTTGCTACGAAATTATTTCGTAGGGAAAGGTTCTGTATGATTTTAATTAAATCTGTATACCTTTAGCTGCGAACTTATTTCGTCGTAAAAGTTAATCTTTGGCAACAAACAATAATATCGTCGAAAAATGTACCCTTCTGCAACGCATTAAGTTTCGTCGCAAACGATTATATTTTACTACGAAATTAAATTCGTAGCAAAATGTACCTTTTGACTGTGAAAATTATTTTGTCGCAATAGATAATCTACTGCTGCGAAATGAAATGCGTTGCAAAAGGTGAGTATTTGCTGCGAAAAACTATATTTTGCGACGAACAAGTTTTCGTAGCACTAGACGACCTATTGCTGCGAAATGTTTAAATCGCAGCAAAAACTCTTCCCAGACGAGGCAGTTACTACGGAAATAGCTATGAAATGACTTCGTCGAGGAAGACTATTTGCTGCGAAATATAACCTTTTCGCTACGACATATTTCGCAGCTAATGCCCATATTTGTTGTAGTGTATGTGTGTTCGAGCAGGATTTTCATATATGTGTTTGAGAAAACCATCAATTTATACAACAAACAAAAAAATAGAAGAAAAAAAAACTAAGGTATAAATGCACTGGAGACTGATTATATATAATCAGTCTTATAATCTGTCTCCAGTGTCTTTATGGGGGGCGTCGAAAATTTATACTGGAGACTGATTATATATAATCCGTCTCCAATATCTTCACGAGGTGCCAAAAATTTATATTGGAGACTGATTATATATAATCTGTCTCCAGTATAAATTTTTTTTAAAAAAAGCAGCGCTGATCGAGTCAACATGACTAATTCTTATTACAAATATTCGATGAGCAGGACTATTTTTGCCATTATTCATTAAAGGGGGGCTAAACTTTATTTAATTATATTCTTTTTAAAAAGTGAAAAAATGTGAAGTATGCAAATATGAAGCATGACACTTTACCTAACCTAAACTTAATTGATCCCCATAATAGGTAAGGCTTCGGTCTCTCTTTTCCTGAAAACAAGTCTCAAACCATTGACATTGGCAGATGATGAAACATATCCCACTGGGTTATTTATTTATATTCTTTTTAAAAAGTAAAAAAATATGAAGCTAAGCATGACACTTTACCTAACATAAACTTGATTGATCCCCATAAAAGGTAAGTCTTCAGTCTCTCTTTTACTCAAAACAAGTCAATCAAATTCTCACAAAAGTCAGGAAGATGGTTTGGGTACTGTTATTCCTGCAATTGCTGAGGATACCTCTAGTTGCCCCACAATTAGAAAAGCCAGGCTGCAATGACAGGTGCGGCAACATCAGCATCCCCTACCCGTTCGGCATCGGCCAAAATTGCTCCAGGGAGTACCTCTTCACCATCGGTTGCGACGACACTGATGCTTCTGTGCATGTCCCATACACATCAATATAACAGACATATCTCTCTTAATAGGAGAAAATGGATTATTCAATGATGAACTTATGCTGTTTTGGAAAACGAATAATAAAACATGATCTCTAATCTGGTTAAATTGAATAAAAAAAGTCATCCAGAACTGTCTTCCAGCCATCTCGCTCGAAATCGTTATTGGACAGCGCCGAGTGAATCCGATTCTTATTAATGAATCATTAATACAACCATCTTCTACATCACTCATTAGAATCCTTCAAATCAAACCGTTGACCTTGGCACATGATGAGATCGACATCTTCCACTGGGTTATTTATTTAAGGGTAATTTGCATTTTTAGCCCCCCAGAAATAAATATTAGCAGAAATAGCATTGTTTATCAAATATTTGCAAAAACTAGCTCCGTTGACTCAATCGGCACTGTCACGTCAGTGTTGACATTTTTTTTTGAATTTTTGTACTGGAGACGAATTATATATAATCACTCTTAGTACAAATTTTGCCCCCCCCCCCCCCCCGAAGACACTAGTCTCCTAAAGACTGATTATATATAATCAGTCTCTTCCAGTGCATTTCTACTTTAGTTTTTTTTTTCTTTTTCTTTTTTTTTGTGTTTTTTTTGTTTGTTGTATAAATTGATAATTTCTCAAACACACATATGAAAATCTTGCTCGAATACACATATAATGAAATAAAACTTAAATACCATAATCACTTCACCCATGTTCAATATGTCACAAGATACACATGTTTAATTTGGATGATATCAGGATATACCATTTGATATGATGTCAAAGTTAAAAAGAAAGGATTTATGAAAATATTTGGATGATTATATTTATGGGACTTAAGAGATGTTTATTATCTATGCATTTTCATATATGTTAATGGCCTCTATATCAGATGGTATATCCTAATGCCATCCAAATTGAACATGAATATCTTGTGACATGTTGAACATGGTGGAGTGATTGAATTTATGGACTTAAGTTTTATTTCATTTAAATTGTTTTATTATATATGTGTTCGAGCAGGATTTTCATATCTGTATTTGAGAAAACCATCAATTTATATAACAAACAAAAGAACAGAAAAAAATACTAAGATAGAAATGCACTGGAGTAATTAGTCTCCAAGAGACAGTGTCTTCATGGGGGGTGTCGAAAATTTATATTGGAGACTGATTATAAATAATCTGTCTTCAGTACAAAAAATTTATAAAAAAAAGTCAGCGTTGACGTGACATTGCTGACCAAGTCAATGAGACTAGTTTTTGCGAATATTCGATGAGCAGGAATATTCCCACCATTATTCATTTTAGGGGGGGTTAAAAGTACAAATTATCCTTCATTTAATTATATTTTTTTCAAAAAGTAAAAAAATATGAAGCATGACAAATATGAAGCATGACACTTTACCTAACCTAAACTTAATTGATCCCCATAATAGGTAAGTCTTCAGTCACTCTTTACCTCAAAACAAGTCTCAAACCGTTGACCTTGGCACATGATGAAACATCTCCCACTGGGTTATTTATTTATGTTTTTTTTTTTTAATATAAAAAAATATGAAGCATGACACTTTACCTAACATAAACTTGATTGATCCCCATAAAAGGTAAGTCTTCGGTCTCTCTTTTACTCAAAACAAGTCAATCAAATTCTCACATAAGTCAGGAAGATGGTTTGGGTACTGTTATTCCTTCAATTGCTGAGGATACCTATAGTTGCCTCACAATTAGCAAAGCCAGGCTGCAATGACAAATGCGGCAACATCAGCATCCCCTACCCGTTCGGCCTCGGCCAAAATTGCTCCAGGGAGTACCTCTTCACCATCGGTTGCGACGACACTGATGCTTCTGTGCATGTCCCATACATCGAGAGCGAACACATCAATATAACAGACATATCTCTCTTAACAGGAGAGATCATTGTCCCTAGTTACGTGTCCCAAGACTGCTACAACGAGTCAGGGAACCGGAAGTCCAGTATCCCCTTCTTCCATCTTCCTGATGATGGACCCTACACCTTCTCCTACACCAAGAACAAGTTCACCGCTTTGGGTTGCGACACCTCCGCCACGGCGATGAGTGAGGAAGGCCTCACCACCGGGTGCATCTCCTTCTGTAATGACACGAGCAAGGTCACTGAGGGGTCATGCGATGGGTTCGGATGTTGTCAGGCGTCCATCCCTAAAGGGGTCGGATACTTTGAGGTTGAATTTAGGAGCTACTATAATCACTCAAGTGTGCTTCTATTCAATCCTTGTAGCTATGCCTTCGTTGTTGATGAGAAGTGGTTCAGATTCGGTGGGATTTCTGATCTCTCTAGCTACAAGGAAAGAAATAATGGAAGTGTTCCTGTGGTGGTCGATTGGGCTATTGGCGATGAGGCATGTGAAGTGGCTAAAACGAAACCAGACTACGCCTGCGTTAGCAAGAACAGTTACTGTTATGACTCTACCAATGGCCCCGGTTATCGTTGTAATTGCACAGCAGGTTATCAAGGGAACCCTTATCTTAAAGATGCTGGAGGATGTGAAGGTATATATATACACATCTCTCTCTCTCTTTCAAAACAATAATTTTCCTGGGACGGATCAAGTTAGGACTGGATCCTGTCAGTTCGGTCAGTACCGAATTGGATGACGTGAAAATCGAACTGCACCACTTATAAATCGAACTGCACACCCAATTGTTGGGTATATATTTCACTCTTTTATTGGATTCAATCAACTATTGGATGAAATATGAATTCCTAAGTATCATCAGTATCCAATAGAAGAGTGAAATATATACCCAACAATTGATTGTGCAGTTCGATTTATATGTGATGCAGTTCAATTTTCACGTCGTCTAGTTTGACATTGACCGAACTGGTCAAATCTAATCCTTACTGGATCCGGTCTCAATTTTCCTAAGTCGAGAATGAAATCTTCTTTGTTTATGGACTAATTATTTATTGGGTAATTTGTAAAAATAGCCCCTCTAAAATGAAAATTAGCAAAAATAGTCATGTCCATTCGCATATTAGCTAAAACAAGTCTCTTGTCCGGGTGTTTTTTGTTTTTATTTTTTAAAAGGGAAAATGAGGCGTGATTTATATACCATGCTTCCAACTAAAATATATATGCAGAAATTATTTTTTTATAGGGGAGATTTGATTTATAAATCCCAGCCTCCTTTTTTTTCTCTTATATTTTTTTACTTTTTATGTATATTTGTTATCAAGATAAAATCAGATAAGATTGAAACAATATTTAAATATTTAATTCTATCTCAATATTAATAGTTATATTATTTTGAATTTCATCTCAATCTCAACAGATAAGATTGAAATTCAAAATTTAATTATATGAGATTTTTAAATTTAGATAAAATCTTAAATATAATACAAAATTTAAATTTTAGCTCAATCTAATCTATTAAGATTTTATTTGAATTTTAAAATCTTCATAATTTAAAATTTCAATCTGTGTTGATATTTAAATGAAATTCAAAATAATCTTATCCAAATATAATTAAAATTTTAAATTATATAATTTTAATTTAATTTAAAAACAGAAAGAATGCATGATTTATAAATCACATCTGGAGACGTGATATATATATCACGTCTTCAGCTAAAAAAAAAATCAATCAATATTGACATGGCAGCGCTGATTGGATTATAAGGCTATTTTTTTTGTTAATATTCAAGGGACAGGACTATTTTTGCTAAATTGCTCTTATTTATTGTTTTAATTATCAGATATCGATGAGTGCAGCAGCCAGCCTTGCAAAGAGATCTGTATAAACACACAGGGAAGCTACAGATGCGAGTGTCGAAAAGGAAAGCATAGTGTTGATCCTGAGCATTATGAATGCAAAAGTAAATTCCCTGTGGTGCTAGTGACTCTGGGTGAGTCTGCCTTCTCTACCTCTCTCATAAAGTTTTAAGCCTTACCGTTGGTTTTTTTTCTTGGGAAAAGCTATATTGTGTGACATTAATATTCCATATATATAAACATTGATCATTCGGATTTAAAGCTATATTGTGGTATTAAATTTTATATGTTGTCTATGTCCAACACGTGTTGAACAATGAGATTGTTTTAAATACTCATGGTCGTTCTATCTAATCACCTCAAGATAAATATTGTGAGCGGTTAGATTATAAAATTAAAATTAGAATAAAATTAAATTCTAATCATTTCT
>CM060864.1:18455412-18489340 GCA_030737845.1 Acorus calamus | reverse complement strand
GAAAGTAAAATGACATGTCCGGCCCCCATTACCACCCATTCACAGTCCAGATCGGTTTCATTTTTTTTAAAAAAAATTACAGTTTTTCATTGATATACATACTATGCGAAATGCAAGTAAATATTAAAATACAATAGAATATTTTTTTCTCTTTGAAAAATTAATTTTTTTTACTCTCTAAATTATGATAGCACAGTACATGAGGTTGACTACAAGACGGGATGAGTGTATCAATGCTATTGCCTAGATGAGTGCCAAGGTCTGGATTTTTTTTACCAATCGCAGATACAGAGTTCGCGGCCTCGCTTGCATGGATCGAATCCCAGAAAACATTCTTGCTCCCGTCCTCGCAAGTCTCTCTGTTTGACAACACAACGAGCCGGGTTGCATGACGGCACAACATGGCACGATCGAGGTCTCAAAACCATATTTTTTAGGGTTCTTGACAATTACAATGCCAAGCTTGTACACCTTTCCGTGGACGAACACGGATCCTTTGAGCTTATACAACTTGTAAATGTATAAATCTCATATAAATCATTGTAAAAGTTAGAAGATATATTGCAAAATGTATTATACAATATACACCAAGTTGTCCATCTGCATCACTTTGTAGTTATATTTTCAGAAATTCCTACTCAATAGGATATATATCAATAGGATATATGAACTGGGATGAGACTACAATAGAGTCTAGACATATCATCTTTTTTTCATCCAGGAAAGCTTATGAAGATGGGGTTTTTTTATAAAAAAAACTGAAGATGGGATTTTTTAATGTGGTTGCAAACATGTTATCTTCTTTTTTTTCGTACTCCCATCTTTAATGCAAAACAATCAAGTAATTGACAAATTTATGTTTTTCAGATGGGAAGCACTGCATCCTATGATGAAATAACTAAAATAATGGTATATGTATTCAGGCGATGATACATTAAGTCTGTTTTACAATCCTGTCTACAAGCTTGAAATGGTCCCCTAGCCAACTAAATTTCCAATGAGATGAGTGAGTGAAGGGAGCTAATGAGATAGATATAACTGCACTTGAGATTGTAAAAAAGACTGAGTGTATCAAGCCCAGAAAGAAATGATCAACTTTGAACATGGATGAAGCGGATTATTTCTAAATTGAAAAACCAAACTAAACATGAAAAAAAAAAATTTATTCTCAGATGAATTATCTTTCCTTGTCCCAAAATGTGCTTTAACCTCAATCCTCCCCTTCTCTGTGCAAAAAATAATACATTCAATAATTAGGAAAATTGGACAAGGGAATCACTGCTTTTGTTTGTTTTACCTTTGCAGAGATATACACTGCACGAATTCATTATACATGAATTTCAATTGTGGTTTGATTTACAACAAAACCTCCAGAAAAAAAATGATTTACAATTTTTATTCTTCTTTCACTTTGTGTACACTGGATGTATTTTACCTCTCATCTTTTTCTGTAGCCAATGATGCAATGATTCTTTAGTGACCTTCAATCGTCTGAGGTGCTGTGGTTTCCTGGCAAAAGATTCATTGTTGCAATGCGGCGTTCTCAAGATCGCTCCCAGGTGACTGAGGGGCCCAGACAATACCACTAGACCCAACGTGTCCTGTAAAACTTGGAAGATTGCATGTTCCACCTCAACCTCGTGGTCTGCGACAGTCGATCCTTTTTACCATCGCCTATTATATGTCATGTCATCTTTGACAGGATGTCCTACAAAAGAGAGCCAAAAAATTAGCTTTGGGTCATAAGTAAGTTGCATATATGACAGAAAATCTGAAGTTTTCTATGTGATGAATCATATATTATATGGTGAATCTGCTGATAATATATCACACACAGCTGGTGGAGTAAATGAAGATATGGAAAGGAGAAAATGCAATTTAGTATACAATCACATAAAATGACCCTGGTCATGACTAACTGTAAATCTGTAATTAATGATGTTCAAGCCAAATGAAAGTGAAAATTACGTAAGCCATTCTTTACTAGTCAAAGGAGAAAGCGCTCTCCATGGCCAAGGGTCGTCCAGGTTATGATTAAACCTAATTAAAAATGACCAACAGAAGTACAGTTGTCAAGACCGTACCCTTCCCGCAGGGGAGAAGAAGCTACTCCACCTCGAACCAGAAAACGAGAGATAGAGAAATTCTCATCAGTGAAGATAGTGGAGGAGGACAAAATAGATACTGGCAAACCTGCTATATGCAGCGTACATCTATGACCATAAAACAACCTAGGAAAAGAAAAGATAGGAATGGTGGTATACTTCCACCACCTAGACACTTGATCATAATTCTCACCCAGACATGGCAGTTGAAAAAGCACTTTTCATTTAAACTAAACACTTCATGGTGATTTAGATTCTAGGTGAGAAAGATGAGGTAATTCATCTTGATGCAGCATACAGTCAATTGGGTGTACAACTACATGTACTATATGTCTATATATAATGAGAATATTTAATATTTGATATTAAAAAAATAGAATGCACAGGTCAAGGAAGAAGACCCTAGGCCCTAGCTTAAGAAAATGGACATGAAAACGCATCTAAGCATAATTGCAAAACAGATGGCTGCATACAAGTCACCACATTTTGTACAATATTCATGAGAAACTCCTCATCAACATATATCACACGAGTTATCCTACAACCACAAAAATCAAGATGCCTAATATGGGGTTTAATAAGGAAGAAGAACAACAAACAACCAAAGAACAACTACAATAAAGCCATATTGTTGAAGGAAAGCTAAATAGACCATGACAGTCTATAGAGGTAAGGGGCAAATATCTAGCATTTCAAAAGCTGTTTCACAGCTACCATTTGGGCCATTTGGAAAGAGAGAAACCAAAGAATCTTTAACAAAAAAAAAAAAACCATTCAAGCTAAGCCCAGGGTGTCCAAAAAAAAAGAATTTTTGGTTTACTCCTATCAGACATTTATTATTTTATATATTGTCCATCTGCAAAGGGATAAGATATATTATTAGGGATCAGACATAATAATACTAGTTTTTAGAATATCCTATCAGTGTTTTAACATCACAAAAAAAGGCATATAGTTACATAACAATTTAAACAACTTGAGAATTTCAAGAAAATCCTACCAAATACCTAAAGAGCAGAGCAAGCTGTTAAGAATCAGACTGAATTCAATCCATATATTATCATTTGATAGTGATCCTGAAGCACTTGAATAAACGGTAGAGCCACACATGAAACTTTGGATTAGAAAAATAACATACCTTTACAATAGATCCCCATTACCTAACACTCCCCACGTAATAAATGTGCACTTTTCATTAAAAGTATAATTCTCGTTTAAATCATGTCTCATTAGCAATACATGTCTCCTTCATTAATTCATGTACTAAACAAATTGAATATATTAAATACATCATATGTATTTACTTCTGCAACATACTTAAAACTAAAAAGGAAAAAAATGCTCAACTAGGATTTGCTTGCTAGATTTAAAATTGAATTTTGATGATTTTGCCTAAATTCAAAGATTATAAGGATTTAATTTAATATTAGTGATCCTGCATGTCATAATCTTTATAACTTTTAAATTTTTTACGAACTACTCCCAAATTTTTCCGAACTTAACCTGAATTATAATGAATTGAAAACTTTTGTCCTTGCCAAATTAATCTAAATTCCAAACCGGTGAAAACTGACAAGGCTATAGACATGCTTTGCAAAACCCTGTTACTCCACTATCCCAATAGGACGGCTACATGATATCCTTCCTAATCTTCATTAAAGGCCTTGTCCTCATGAGATCAGAATTGAAAAAAATAAAATTAAAAAGAAAGAAAGAAACATGCCACTCTTTCCACACCATGGTAGATAAGTAGATATAACTTACATTTTTTTAAATATAGTTGAATTTTTTTATTTGTTTCACAATTCCCATTCCCTCATATCTGAGTTGCTAGATTTGGTCAGCACACTATATAGGATAAGGGTTTTGCAACCCATGATGATATCACCAATATAGATTTATTATCTCCCATTTTTATGGATATTAAATTCCAAGCGCTTATTTGTCAATGCTGGTCTGGGAAAAATTAGTCACAATCATTCCCTGTGCTTTTACAATTTTCTTCTAACATCCTTGAACACTTTTTACTCGATTTGGAATATATATAAATGGATGCATAGTATAGTAGCCTATCCCAGTATTTAAGCTACAACCAGCAAAATATAGTTGGAATTAGCATGATATATGAGTAGCAAATAATTAACATAACAAAATATTATCATTTTTTCTCAAAAGCATATTTATGTGGACATCCAAAGATCTCAAAACTATTCTGACCTAGAATGTTCCGCTCTTTGATCATCCGAAGAACTGAAAGAACAACTATCCGTGCTTCAACCTGTCAACACATAACAAGAAAGTTAAAACCAGTAAACTGGTGAAAGAGGCCATCATTCATAGAGGGCATCGATAAAGTCAGTCACAGAGATAAATGAACAAATAGTGGTAATCTGGTGCATACGGTTCATTCTGAGTGAATCAATATCTTGATTCACCAGGTTTCATTCTGTAGTTCATCAAGAGAGAATAAACTGCTGTTTTAGTAGATTTACATTATGACCATCAGACCATAGCCAATACAGGAAAAGTAACGATATGATAGTGTGCAGAAAGCTAGGATCTTACCCACTTAGATCTCGTACATGACTTGGACCTGTTGTCATGTGTTGTGATCACACAAACATTTCATCAAACATTTGATAGACATAAGTTTACCCTAACATCCTTCATGGAGAAGGGAGATGCTAGCCAACAAATCAAAGCTTGATAGACATAAGATTAAACATTGCTTATGTAGTTTCTGATGTCATGGGGTTAAAGTGGAAAGAGTAAATGATCTTGTTGTATTGGGCGTAAGGGCCCTATTGCTATCTTTTGGCTTTCATGTTATCTTTTCTTTTGTAATTGGAGACCCCTTGTTTTTTTTTTTGTTCAAGGGGCACCATTTAAACATGATTTCCCAATCTTTCTTCAACAAATAAATAAATAAATATTGCAAAATAAATGCTAAAGATTGGACCAAAAAAAATTTCTCTCTAAAGAATGAATCCAACAAAAAAAAAAGGTCTCACTCCAAGTATTTATAAATTTTAAAAAATGACTGAACATGAAATTCTTTAGAAAAATCCTCATTGCCAGGTAAATCCTTCCAATTGTAACATCCATTGGATGCCCAAACATGAATCACCATATCACTGAATCCTAATATGCATGTACTGTACATCCCCAAATCATATAGCAATGAAATTTATAATATAAAAAGGGTAATTAGCACTTTTAACCCCAGGAAAATAAATATTTGCAAAATAGCCCACCCCTTGAATATTAGCAAAAACTAGCCCCGGTGAGAGATTATACGGGAGACGGATTATATATATGCCGTCTCCCGTATAAACAAACGAGATCTTTAGAGGGGAAAAATGCACAGGAGACGGCATATATATACGCCGTCTCCAGTATACACATAATTAACAAGGGAGACGGCGTATATATACACCATATCCCGTATAAAATTTGGGCAGGGGGCAAAATGTACAGGAGACGACTTGTATATATGCCACCTCCCGTATAAACTTTCAAAAAAGATTTTTTTTCCCTGTTTTTGTTGGAAACACATCATAAATCCTGTTTAACAACTTAACTAAAATTCATATATAATTTTCATATATATTCAATCACTTCATTAATGTTTCACCCCAAAAAAATGAAACCCCAATCGGCTTTTAAACTGAACTCAAATTTTTACATCACTGAATTAGTAGTCAAATTTTCTCGACTTTGAAAATGAGTTTGAAACACGAGTATAAACTTACACACAAGATGTTGACCATTTTCTTCAATTTTGATTTCAACACGACCATCTTTTATAAGAAATGACAAAGCAAAGCAAAGACATTCAACGGTCGATTTGACCCTCAAGATGATCTCAGAACGCTCCAAAAAATGGCGTAGTGGAGTAGCTACTAGCCTACTACTCTTGTAAGCTCCTCAATACGAACACGTGGACATATTATAATAGCAATTCTGATCTACGGTTTGAAAGTTATGGCCATTTGAAGTTACGACGCTCTCGAACGATCAAAACGTCTTCGTCTCTTTTTTTTTGTATGTTTGCACTAGAGACGGCATATATACAAGCCGTCTCCTGTACATTTTGCCCCCTGCCCCAATTTTACACGGGAGACGGTGTATATGTACGCCGTCTCCCTTGTTAATTATGTTTATATGGGAGATGGCGTATATGTATGCTCTCCTGTGCATTTTCCCCCTCTGAAGATCGCGTTTGTTTATACGGGTGACGGCGTATATATAATCCGTCTCCCGTATAATCTCTCACCGGAGCTAGTTTTTGCTAATATTCGAGGGGTGAGGCTATTTTTGCAAATATTCATTTTCCTGGGTTTAAAAGTGCTAATTACCCTATAAAAAATGACTACTCATTATTTAAGTGTTTTCCACCACAATTTGTGTGAAGATGCTATTCTTAAAACCATGAAACTATTGATTAAATAATGGATCATGTCTATTTACTAAAAAGCAATGGAGGATTATTTTTACAATTTTTTCTTCTTTTTTTTTAGTTTTTAATGCTGCTTTGATGCTCCATTTTGTTCCCATAAAATGTTAACCGACACTCATTCATAGATCACATTTGTTGTTTAATTTCACCTTTATAACAAAGGATCTGAAATCCACCAAAAAGCGTTTAGCTGAAAGTGGTGCAGAGAGACAGGATCTTAACCACTTAGATCTCATTCCCTAAATTGGGCCTGCATAGGCTTCATACCCTTGGTTGACCCAATTGAGCTATACCATCCTGAGGTAAGGGATCTAGAAACCTGACTGGGGGTGTGGAACCTAACTGGATAAGATTTTAGCTTTACATTCACTATCAGCAAGGGGCATTTGATACATTAGCTAAAATCATAACAATTGATATCAGAAACACGAGTGTTCAAATCCCAAGAGGGAGTTCAGGCTCAATTCCTACAGAAAACAGGGTGAAGCTAAATAATATCACAGAAGGAGGGTTGAATATAACAAACAAGGGGAAGTTACAAATGCTCCACAACAAGGATAAAATCTTAGGTGACGTTGTGCAGAGTGCATTGTCAAGATGTCAATTGAGAAGCATGGTGGCATGTTAGATCCAATTGACCTAGCCCAGCGTATGAGGTACCTAGAAAGACCCAACTTTGGTTATGAATATATAAGTAGTCAAGATATTATTAGTATTCAACACCACTATAACTCTATAAGTCATAATAGTTTAACAGAACCCTTGTTTATTCAAGTGACATATACTTGTTATTTGAATCACAACAATAAGATAATACAAACAAAGTTTTACCTTTGAAAGCCCTCGTACATCAATTATACAATGATCAACAACATCCTTTTGTAAATACACTGCAACTTTTTGAAGAAACAAGCTTTGGGTTTCATAAGCACCAGGTTCATCACACTGTCGAATAGGACCCGGTAAGCTTTTCCTTTTATCATTTGTGATGATTACTTCTTCACACCACTCCTCTATTAGCTCCTTTAAATAGTATCATTAGGATTATACCTGCATTCAAAAAACTATATTTATATATATAACCAGGATTTGGAAAACCTGAGAAGGCCTTTCATAATATATACCATAACAAATGAAAAAATTCTTCCCTTACATCATTTTAATTTGGAACCATTTTGGATCTCATTGATGAGGTTAAGATGGGTTACTAGATCAGTATGAATGTGGGTTGATAGACCTGATAGCAGTGTAAGCATATGATATATGATACGATGTCTGTGAAGCTCTTTTGTATATTGTTTAGTTTGAAGATGTGCCCTAGTGGGAATGTGGGATACATTTATCCTTTTCCCGTATATTTTTTTTAAGTATCTCACTACATGGAATTGAGAATCTTGGGGAACTCAGATTATGATGTTAACTTCTTTAGGAAAAAAAATATCCAAATTGTAAATCAGATTTTTCATAATTAATTGATCGTCCCTAAATACTCAACTGTCCTCTAACACCAGCTGTGAGAAAGGCAAGATTAATTATCAGAGGGTTGGATGGATGGATGACTCTAACACCAGCAAAGGGTTGGATGGACTCACGCAAGGCATACACCTTTTTATTAATTTTAAGATGATTATACTGATCAAGGTCCAATTCTAATTTTCATTTCTTCACATATACTGTTTTTGTGGTTCTCTAAAGTGCAACAGTGAACCCAATCACCCATGTTGCTTTTTCATAAGAATTCAAATGGGTCACCCAGGCCTGTTTCCCATCGGGACTGGCAGATAAAGGACCACATGGACATACCTTATGGGTTATTTTTCTTAGGTGGGGGGGTCTGAGGTAAATATTTTGGGTGCAACACGAGGATTTCCCAGTCCTAGACGGTCGGTCACCCATCCTAGTGCTACTCTTGACCAAGTATGATGGTTCCTAGTAGATAAGTTACCTCATGTTTTGAATCCCACTCTGATCCGATATTAGTTGGTATCTCCCCAGTCAAGTATTCCAGTATTCAACTATTGTGTTGTTTTTACATAACTAAATTTTGATTGGTCTCTGTGTCTTGGCCAGACTAACTTTCTTATCCTTGAGCTTTGGTTTCTGTCCAAAGTAGCATAATTTTTTCATGTATTTCTCTCACTCCATCAGCACTTAGTAAAAATTGCTCCCTGGTACGGCTATTTTATAATATGGATGATTCCAGTGGTGTTTTTATGTTAGCTCTCCAACCACTATCAATAAACCAATATATTAATCACCTAACAAGCAATATATTCCTGACAATGACCCAGAGGATTAGTCCTTGCCTCGAAGGGTTTAGGAGACCTCCAAAAGAAAGAAAAAAATCCTGACAATCTAACTACTCTTAATCCTAACACACTCTAACAAACTTATTTTCAAATTCATAAATAAAATATATGGTTACATAAACAAAAAACCACTAACTAATTGTCTAGATAAAATAAATAAAAAAATCTGGTATCCTGGAGTCAGAAGAAAACATTCATTAATATGAATTATATACCCACAAACAAAGAAGGAAAGTAATAATTAGAAGACAAAAAACATGATATAAAATTTGGTGGATATCCCACCTCTCTTGAAAAAAAAGAAATAAAATATTTATATCTCCAAGAAGGATTTTATATATATATATATAAAATGAGTTTACCAACAGAATTTATTAAATGGGATAAACTCCAGAAAATGCAGATGAGAAATCTACTGTAAAAAAAGGGGAATGTACAACAGAAAGAAATGGAAGAGAAGTTGGGGAGGGAAGGTGATTGACCCTACCCACACAAAGTGGCCTCACCCAACTAACAATAACCTTCTTGTGGGATTAAAACAGACTCGGACCCACACAATAGTCCCTAGTATTTCATGTATTTGACAGCATCTTCCCACACATTTTACATATACAGAGGAGAGCCTTATATATGACAGAATTATAACTTTAAAGACATGAACTACAATGATTAGCATACGCAATCATGTACCCAAGTTTTAAATTGGCATGAATAAGAACAGGAAGGCAACTCTGAGAACTTGTACGTTAATAACTCATTCTAATTTGAGAAGATATTCCTTACCACTTGTCATTGTTCTTTCCATCCAACTTGCATTCAAATATTATAGAGCTTTCTCTTTCCAAGTCATGGTTTCATAATTTTCCATTGTTGTTCAACTGGTCTTTTTAGTTTTGATATATCAATATTTGAGATACTTCTAATTAAATCCCATGTTTATGTTTCTCTGGTTAAGGGAGAGAGAAATGAGCATCATCTCATCCATTGATGGCCCAATCAAAACTGGTAACAACCCCCCCCCCCCCCCCCCCCCCCCCCCCCCCCCCACACACACACACACACACACAAACAGAAGGCAAAAAAAAAAACTCATGTCTTCTTTGAAGCTCTCACGCAAACTACCACCCTATGTTTTAATCTCATGTTACAAGCTGAGTCTAGTTTTCTCATCCCCTATAAAAGTATATAAAATATATACTCCAATGAATTTAATGGGATCTTATATAGAAATTGTAAAATATTTCTAATGAGATATATACCTTCATACAATGAGTGGAGAGGCTAACGAGTTATATAGGACTGCATTTGGGACTATAAAATGACTGAGTGTAACAGAGCTCTAAACAAAACTAAAGGACAGTCATTAATTCACTCCACCTTGAATATATAAAAAAACTCAAATTCCTATGAGAAGCTACGATAAAGCAGTATTCGTCTCTGCTCCTTCAAAACGAGTTATGCAATCCAGACATCATTGTTCTACATTTCAAATATTCAAATTATAAAAAGTACCTGATAAAATCTCCATCAAGACAACAAACTCTTCCAGTCTCCCACCCTCTACGAGAAGCCGACACTCTCTCACAAGAGCCGCCATCGCCGACCCATCAACAAGAGACCGAATCGGAATCCCAAGCCTCTCCACCCTCCCCAAGAAACCAACCACCGCCTCGAGATCCCCATTCCGCATCACCCCCAAGACGCCCGCCCACACCATCCCCATATCAAGATCAGACACGAATCTCGAGGCGTCACCGCCCGAGGAGGCCAGCGCGGTCTCCGAGACCATGAGGAAGTCCTCGAGCTTCCCGAGCCCCGCGAGTCCCGAAGCGAGACGCGCATGGTAGTTCCGACGGAGGTCGCTCCGAGGGTGGCGGTGGGAGTCTACGAGGAGCAGCGGAGGAGGAAGAGAAGGTGATCGTGAAGGGATGAGGAGGCTCTTCTTCTTCTTCTTCTTCGGGGAGAGGTTTTTGGAGGGTTTTAGGTTTGGGTGGTGAGGGTTTGAGTCGGGAGGGATGAGTGGAGAGCCGAAGATAATGGCGAACTCTCCCATTCTCTGCCCATCGCTCGTTCGCTGAGCGGGGCGAGTGATTTATAGTCTCCGAGTGAGGGGAAGGGGAGTGCTAATGTTCTCTTTTAAACTTGATTAATTGGGTTAGTTTAACGAGTGGTTAAGGTTTACACTGCGTAGAATGGATTTGGACCCATGAAGTTTTTTAAACCTGGAGAAGCATTCAAAAACATGCGCTTACATACTATTTTTAGATTTTTAGTTAAGATATAACAGAAGAATTTTAAAATTACTATTTTATCATTTAATTAATTTTATAAACATCCATTAAAAAGTCAAATTAACTTTGGATATGCCTTGTAAATATTAATTACTATGATGATCAAATCTTCAAATACATGTGGATCAATTTATTAGGAGAATTAACTTAGACAACAGTTAATTAACAGGTGAAAATATGATAATGATTTAATTAAAAAGGATAAAATCATACTTTTGTTCTCTTTTAACGAAAATTTAACAGCAGGAGGTGTAAATGCATCATTTGAAACTTCAGGGGGTGTTTTAACAGGTTTCAAAGACTTTGGAGGGCTCAAACGCAATTTACCATTTTACATTTGTTCATAAAAAGTCAATCTATTTTGTTCATATTTGCATTTGTCAAAATTAGGATAAAAAGTAGGGATAAATGTTATTTTAGCATTTAGGTGAAACAAAATATATTTATTTCATTTCAAAATTAGAACAACTGTACGCAATTTATCTCAATTACTTCTTATACTAAACAGGAATAAGCTGTCATTTCACTCATTTATCATCACAATGACCCCTTGTCTCACCACTTATCCCCCTGCCAAACTAGCCCCGACCCGACCCTCATGGAATGGGTTTGGTCCCTTGAATTTCAAACCCAACCCCTACTCATCCCCGATCCGAAGAAGATATGGGATGAGTTTGAGATTCAAGTAAAAAACCCACCCCACCCCATCTATCCGGTGTAAATCACTTATATAATTCAATATAATACATAAATAAAATCAACCTATCATATTATTATTGTTACAATTGATAAAATATATAAACATGTACTAAGTAATATTATATAACATAACGAATAAAAATAATTATTTAGTTTGAAAGCTAAAGAAAATTTTAAAATGTTTGAAAAATTCTTAAAAAGTTTCCTTCTAAATGGGATGGAACAAAATGGGTCTAGATTTTGTAAAAATCTGTTAGGATGGGTTTGGAATGGAATAATTAAACCTATCACGAGTTTGGAACAAGTTGGGAAGAGATTTTTTTAGCGGGTTTGAAATTGATATTGACCAAACATGTCCCAACCAGCTCCATTGCCATCCTTAAATTAAACCCTAGTTCATCCTCTCCTTGATACGACAATCCTCTGTTGCAAATCCTGTTTTCATTAAAATCTTTCATTATAATCGGGAAGGCATCTTCATCAAAACAATTTTCAATTTTTTTTTTTGGGTAAGAATCAAAACAATTTTCAATTACATCCGTATGGAAAGATGTGTTTTCATCTAGAGTACTGACCAATACATTTTGCAGTCTGTTTTGTAGTCTCATATACTATATAATGTAGTATAAATTAAATTTTTTTAAAAAGAAAAAAATATTATTGTATCTTAATATATATTTCATTTTATATAAGTATTTCAATAGGAGAGTGTATGATTTTTTAAAAAAAATTGAAAAACAGTGTGGACTGAAAATGGGTTGTTTCTTTTTATTTATCTTTTTCTTAAGGGTGAGATTTAATAAAATATATACATTTAAATAATCTTTTTCGTAAGGGTAAGATTTAATAAAAAAAAATATACATTTCAATAACTGTTGATCTATGTATTGTTCATCTAAATGAACTTTTCAATTTTTATCCTCAACCCGTGAGGCCGTAACCCATTGTACAAAATGTTTTTGGATTTTCTTTAGAAAAAAATTGGTGTCACGTGTAAATTTTTTTTTTTATCAAATGTTCTCTTTGAGGAGCATGTTGTGATTTTTAACAATTTTATTTGAGTGAAATAAATAATACTGATCGCGGAAAAAATATTTATGCAGCCCAAAATAATCACCAAAGCAATCAGAAAAATATAATGACAAGCAAACAACCAAGCAACACCAAATTTAACGTGGTTCGGCTTAAGCCTACATCCACAGGGCACTCCAGCAGCAACCCACTATATCAAAAGTATAATGAAAAATAATGTCTTCTCAAGTTTTGCTCAAAACTTGAGGAATACAAATATAAGAGAGAGATACAGGGTTACCACAAGAAGAACCCTAAATCTGATCTTCTAAATAATATGAAGAAGAAGACCACGTCGAACAACGTCGGAATCCACGAAGAAGTCCTGAAGAGAACTGCTCCTCTCTCTCTCTCTCTCTCTGTTCTGCCGAACAAAAGCCGCCGCACAAAACTTTAGTCTTCTGTCCGTCAAAATCCAATTAATCAAGAAGACCTAGGTAAAACCCATATATGCACTGTTCACGTGCATCACCTTTTCATCCATGCATGGACCCATCTTGACTTGAATAAAGAAAGGCCCATCATGGGCTGGACCCAAAGAAGGGCCCATCTGGGCTGGGCTCACACCCAACAATCTCCCCCTCCAGCCCAATGAGGGGGGAACCCGGTCCGTGACTCCTCACCTGGAGTCCATGCTAGCCAGCTTCTTGCAAAGCTCGAACTTGTTCTTCGGAACAACTTTTGTCATCGCATCTGCGGGATTACGATCTGTGTGAATCTTCTTCATCTTCATCAAGTTTTTCTCGATGGCATCACGGATCCAATGATATCTAATATCAATGTGTTTCGTACGAGAATGATAAGTAGCATTTTTACTCAAATCCAAAGCGCTCTGGCTATCGCAAAATACTACATACTCGTCTTGCTTCAAACCCAGTTCTTGGAGAAAACGTTTCAACCATATCATTTCTTTACTTGCTTCGGTAGCTGCAATATACTCTGCTTCTGTCGTAGACAAAGCGACACACTTTTGCAGTTTTGACTGCCAAGACACAGCTCCCCCTGCGAAAGTAAATAGATATCCCGATGTTGACTTTCTTTGATCAAGATCACCTGCCATATCAGCATCTGTAAAGCCTTCCAACACTGGTTTTGAACTGCCGAAACTCAAACACAACTTGGAACTGCCCTTTAAATATCTGAAGATCCACTTCACTGCTTCCCAATGATCCTTTCCAGGATTCGAAAGATATCTGCTCACGACACCAACTGCGTGTGATATATCTGGCCGAGTGCATACCATAGCATACATCAAACTTCCTACTGCAGAGGAGTAGGGGATTTTCTTCATCTCTTCCTTTTCTTCATTGGTCGAGGGACACGAACTTCTGCTCAATTTTAAATTTTCTGTGATAGGCGTGCTAACAGCATTGGCACTTTCATATTGAACCTTTCAAGAATTCGTTCAATATATTTTTCTTGTGACAACCACAATTTCTTAGCTTTCCTGTCACGAATAACTTGCATGCCCAAAATCTGTCGTGCTGGTCCTAAGTCTTTCATTTCAAAAGACTTAAATAACTCCTGTTTCAATTTTCTGATCATCATAGCATCCTGTCCGATTATGAGCATATCATCCACATAGAGCAAAAGAATTATGAAATCACCTTTAATGGACCTTTTGAAATAAACACAAGGGTCTGCAGTTGTCTTTTGGTATTCCTGACTCACCATGAAGGAGTCAAACTTTTTATACCACTGCCTTGGTGCCTGCTTCAGTCCGTAGAGACTTTTCTTCAATCTACAAACCATGTGTTCTTTTCCTTTGACTTCAAATCCCTCTGGTTGCACCATGTATATCTCTTCCTCCAAATCGCCATGAAGGAATGCAGTCTTTACATCGAGTTGTTCAACCTCAAGATCAAGGCTAGCTGCTAAACTGAGAACTGTTCTGATGGAAGTCATCTTCACCACTGGAGCGAATATCTCATCGAAGTCGATTCCGTACTTCTGCCCAAAGCCTTTGACCACTAGTCGAGCTTTGTACTTCACCAGATTCTCGTTCCCATCTCTTTTGAGCTTGAACACCCATTTATTTCGCAAAGCTTTTCTGTCCTTAGGAAGTTCAACCAACTCATAAGTATTGTTTTTCTGTAGAGAATTCATCTCATCATGCATGGCCCTAAGCCATTTTTCTTTTTCTTTATGAGTTTGTACCTCCTGAAAGCTTTCTGGCTCCCCCTCTTCAGTGAGCAAAATATATTCAGAGGTGGGGTATCTTGATGTTGGCCTGTGCTCTCTGGATGATTTTCTAATCTGAGTATCTGTAGTCTCTGACTGACTATGCTGCTCCCCTGTTCAGGAACTTCCTGTTCTGGCTCCTCATTGTTGTTAGGAATTTCTGGCACCGCATCAATGTCTTCACTTCTCGTCTCCTCCCCATTTGTAGCCGGCTGTGCTGGAGAGGGAATAGGTGTAAGGTCTGCAACACCATCAACTGATTTCGTAGCTCTGTCGAAATCTTTAATACTCTGATTCTCATAGAAAACCACGTCTCTGTGCCGAATCACCCTTTTCTTTATCGGATCCCAAAACCTGTAGCCAAATTCTTCACCTCCATACCCAACGAAGATGCATGGAACTGCTTTATCATCAAGCTTCCTTCTCTGCTCTTTGGGTACATGCACAAAAGCCTTACATCCAAAGACCTTCAAATGTGAATACGAAACCTCCTTTCCGGACCAAACTTTCTCTGGAATATCAGAATCCAAAGATACCGTCGGTGATCTGTTTATCAAGTAGCAGGCGGTCGAAACAGCTTCACCCCAGAAGGTTCTAGGCAAATTGGCCATCTTCAGCATACATACGACTTTTTCAACGATGGTGCGATTCTTCCGTTCTGCAACACCATTATGCTGTGGAGTACCAGGTTCAGTTCTTTCGTGTCGAATGCCATGACGCGAGCAATAATCTCTGAACTCTCTCGAAGTGTACTCTCCTCCATTATCAGTCCGCAGTGACTTTAATTTTCTCCCTGTCTCCTTTCCACCATGGCATGAAATTTCTGAAAGTGCTCGAAGACCTGATCCTTCGTTCTCAACAAATAGACCCACACTTTCCTGGATGCATCATCAATAAAAGTAACAAAATACCTATGGCCACCCAGAGATTCAACCTCAAACGGACCACAAACATCAGAATAAATCAAATCAAGAATATTTAATTTTCTTTCTAATGCTTTTCCGAATGAAACTCTATGATGCTTTCCAATCAAACAATATTCACAAGAGCTAAGAGGCGTACCTTTGGAAAAGGGAATTAGAGACTTCTTTGCCAGAACTTGTAACCCCTTCTCGCTCATGTGACCAAGCCGCCTGTGCCATAAATCAGGAGACGAATTTTCTTCAGCTGCATTAATTCCATCACTGCATACTTTTAAATGAGTCTTGTACAAAGTACAGCAGCTCTTTCCTCTCGCAACAATCAATGAGCCCTTAGTGAGCTTCCATTTTTCATTGCCGAAATGACTTTCGAACCCTTGTCGATCCAAAGCAATCCCCGAAAGCAGATTGAGGCGTAAATCAGGAACATGACGAACATCTTTCAAAATTAATGTGTGTCCTACATCTGTCTGTACGCACACATCACCGATCCCTGCAATCTTTGAGTGGCTGGTGTTACCCATTTTCACGGTGCCAAAGTCTCCTGCTCTGTACGAAGTGAAAGACCCCATATTAGGAGTCGCATGAAAAGATGCTCCTGTATCGACCACCCACTCAGTGCTCCGATCTGAAATATGCAGGCATTCATCCTCTCCGAATGAGAAGACAACCAAATCATCTGCAGATGTAATAGCCGCAGTATTCTTGTCGTCATCCTTTTTCTTCTGATCCTGTCCCTCTTTCTGTTCTCTTTTAAAAATTCGGCAATACTTTTTAATGTGACCTGTTTTACCACAGTGGTAACACGCAAAATCTCTGGACATTGATTTGCTTCTAGATCTGCCATGACCATGACTCTTTGGTCCTCGACTCTTGCTCCTCCCCCTGTTATCTATAACAAGTGCTTGTGAACTGTCTGAAGCCGTTGATTTTCTCCTTGTTTCTTCATTTAGCAAGGAGCTCGTAACCGTACTCATAGACAATACACCATCTGGAGCAGAATTACTCAACGTGACAACTAATGTCTCCCAACTGTCGGGCAAAGATCCCAAAAGCAGCAAAGCCTGTAACTCATCATCTAGAGTCATCTTCATCGTGGTCAACTGGTTCACCAAGCTTTGAAACTCATTCAGGTGCTCTGTAACGCTGCCACCTTTGAACTTTAAGTTCACGAGTTTTCTGATTAAAAACGCCTTGTTACTCGTAGTCTTTTTCTCATACAAAGACTGTAGCGTTTTCCATAGAGTGTGCGCATTCTTCTCATTAGCAACATGATGAAAAATGCTGGCATCAATCCATTGTCGAATAGCGGCAACACATCTTCTGTTCAACTTGGTCCAATCTTCATCTGTCATTTTTTCTGGCTTGCTTTTATCTCCTTCAATTGGTTCATACAAATCCTTACAGTAAAGGATGTCCTCCATCTTGGGCTTCCATATCAACCAATTGGAATTATTCAACTCAATCATCTTTCCAATAGTATTATCTGCCATCTCACACAAATAAATCTGAACCCTGCTCTGATACCACTTGTTGTGATTTTTAACAATTTTATTTGAGTGAAATAAATAATACTGATCGCGGAAAAAATATTTATGCAGCCCAAAATAATCACCAAAGCAATCAGAAAAATATAATGACAAGCAAACAACCAAGCAACACCAAATTTAACGTGGTTCGGCTTAAGCCTACATCCACGGGGCACTCCAGCAGCAATCCACTATATCAAAAGTATAATGAAAAATAATGTCTTCTCAAGTTTTGCTCAAAACTTGAGGAATACAAATATAAGAGAGAGATACAGGGTTACCACAAGAAGAACCCTAAATCTGATCTTCTAAATAATATGAAGAAGAACACGTCGAACAACGTCGGAATCCACGAAGAAGTCCTGAAGAGAACTGCTCCTCTCTCTCTCTCTCTCTCTCTGTTCTGCCGAACAAAAGCCGCCGCACAAAACTTGAGTCTTCTGTCCGTCAAAATCCAATTAATCAAGAAGACCTAGGTAAAACCCATATATGCACTGTTCACGTGCATCACCTTTTCATCCATGCATGGACCCATCTTGACTTGAATAAAGAAAGGCCCATCATGGGCTGGACCCAAAGAAGGGCCCATCTGGGCTGGGCTCACACCCAACAGAGCATGGTTTTCAAGGTAATTTATGTAATCCTTTTAACCTACGTATAAAATTTTGAATCATAATACAGGAGTATAGGACAGTGGAGCCTCTCTTTTTCTTTCTCTTTTTTTTATTCTTTTAATTCATCTATGTTTTTTCATCTCATTAATTTAGGATTTTCAAAATAACTGTGCATTGTCATAATCATTGCATCTGCGCTAATTGATTGTCGCATCTCATCTACATAGAGCATGATTATGATATTCCATATTTTAAATCGAACCTTAACGAAAATCCAAAAACTGAATCAAATTTGTTTGATTAATATGCACCAAATCGAACCGAATCGAATTGTTAAAAGATAAATAATTATCAGTTTATTTTCTATCAATTTGAGTCGGTTAGAGTTTTTTTATAGTGTTGGTTTACAACTTTAAATAAATATTAGAAAATAGGTTATGATTAATGTATAAATTAATGTTACTTTTTATGAATTTTTTTTTATTTTAAGAAAGGTAAAATCATGCTACCAACCGATTTAATTAAGAAAGAGTTAGTACAGCTTTGAATTGATAATGAAGAGACATAGAGGAAAAATACATGTATGCATGGCATTACTGAGGGGGGGGACATAGACAGGACATCGACTCACCCCCCCCCCCCCCGGATACACACACACACTCGACCATGTACTAATTATGGACCTCCATTCTGTTGCCTTGGAGGGACACTCCCCCAACACCGACCACCTCTCGTGCCCAAAGACTTAGGAGGAACCTCGTCTGCTCCCACATGTTGTCCATGTATACCCGTGTACCCCTAAATATCACTTCATTTCTCGTACACCATATCGACCGGGTCACTGCCGGTATGATCAAACGCACCACCGCCTTGACCTTACCTGGTGGCGTTCGTGCGTATAGGTCAGCACCCGCCTCCCACATCTGTGTGATGGTGGAGAACTCGGGGAACGTGGTCACAGCACCCATCACACGCCACAACCCCTGCGCTACCCTGCATTGGCAAAACAAGTGTACTTCTTATTCGAGCTCCTCGCCGCACAATACACACGTGATATCCTCTTCCGGTCTCCACTTCGAACGGAAGTCTCTCGTGAGCAGGCGCTCTAGCGCGAGGAGCCATAGGAAGACCTTAATCTTCCTTGGTGCCTTCGAACCCCATATGCGCCCCGGGCTCCCACACCCAAGAGGGGTGATAGCAAGCCCGCGACGACGCCAGTCATAAGAGCTTTTCACAGAGAAAACCGAGGAGGCTGAGGGCACCCACCGTGGCTTGTCTTCCCCCATCCCAACACTTCCATCCCATGTCGCCAAGCACGCGAACAGCTCCTCCAATTGGGTTGCCGTAGCTGGGGGAGGCCTGGATCTGCACAACGGGACCTGGATATGCGCAACGCGAACAACTACTTTTTATGAATGTTAATTAATAGTAAAAAGGATGATCTAAATGAGTATTGATTATGAATATGATTTAATTTTAATTCGATTCAGATCAATTAATTCATTTTTTATGAAACCAAACTCAAATTAACTAAAGTATATATCTTTTTATATATGTTTAAATCCAAACCCAAACCAATTCAAAAAATTATTGATCCAAACCTGAAAAAAAAATCAACTTAGATCGATTCAGATTGAATTTAATCGATAAAGGTTTTTTTTTTTTTTTTTTAGGTAGATAGCCCATTGGGCAATTTAATCGATAAAAGTTGTCGTGTCTTGAGGTCACCCGTGCATGAAACTGTCAACTTAGATCGGTTCAAATTCAATTTAATCGATAAAAGTTGTCGTATCTTGAGGTCACCTGTGCTGTGCATGAGGCTAGTAGGGATTATCAATGTTACACATTTTTTTTGTGCTTTTGAGTATTCACTGCTTATGATTCATGATTTCGGCATGTGGGTCAGATGTGGGCCACGTGAACGTGAGTGCATAAAGATTAATTTAAAAATATTTTTTAGTATAAAAAACTTTAATGGGACATGGATTTAGTTTTTTTTTTTTAAATATTTTTAGAGTTTTGTTTATTATCATAGTAAACGATTTTGAGATACATAGTCATTTAATTTAGGGTTTTTAAAATTTTAATTTATGCATGCTATGTTGTAATGATTTAGTGATCGATTCATCATTTTTTCATATTTTAGTTTAAGTCCTTTGATTTAAATGATATATTTCTTATTAGTCCCCATGAGAGGGACTTATTCCTGAATTATTTACTTTTTTTAGTTCCTGGGAGGGATTAAAAATGAACATATCTTTTAAATATGAGAATTTAAACTGAAATATGAAGAAATGAGGAATTGATCACTAAATCATATAGATTATAGGGATTTAAAAATAACAAAACCCTTTAATTTAATTTTTTGGTGTAGAGATTCATTGTCATTTAATTTACTTGTTGAGCTTTACAGCCCAATCTTTTTGTGGCTGATCTATTTATCTTTTGCGGCCGAGTGCATAGTAGACATTTTTTTGATTTCTATTTATCATTCGTTTCAGATGTAATATGGCTCTCAGACTTGTTAATATGAGGTTTTTATTAGTATGTTTATTTCCGATTAATTCTGACATTGTGAGTTGTTTACAACTTAGGCAGTGTTTAGTTTTGTCATTGAATAGTTTTTGCGTTTGCAGGAAAGTTCTGCAATCATGCAACTAAACAGTTTTACAATCGCAACTTCTTGTAGATAGATTTCAAGTAAATAATGTTCAAAAACTGTGATTGGAGAAAGCTAAGAGGAGACAATTTCTTACATAATCAGTTTTAAACCCAGCATTTGCATAAATCAGTTTTGCAATCCTACTACCAAACATTACCTTAGGGTGTGTATGATTGCGTGATTGTAAAATTGATTATGTGGGAATCTGGGTTTTTAAATTGTTTGTGCAGGAAGTTCACTCTCCCAGCTTTTAGAAATCAGAGTTTTTGTGTACTATTTTTCCTGAAATCTGTTTGTAGGAAACTGTTACAGTAAAATTGTTTGGTTACACGATTGTAGAAAACAGTTTCTTGCAAACACAAATGTTGTCCAATCGTGCAATCAAACAGTCTTAAATATATGTAATTATGTTTTAAAGATGTTTGTAAGAGTAATTTAATGTGTTCATTAAATTTTAAGTTTTGAATAACATAATATATTTATTTTTGTTTGGCAACCCTATTACTGTCCTGCATTTGGGTTGGTAATTTGGGTACTCTAATTAGTGGAGAAATGTCAAACCTCGGGATATCATTCAATTGATTAGATTATATATTTTATCTTTTATAAAAGTATTAACCCCATTAAACAAAATATATATGATTTATAAAAAATAAAATACGGACGAACTATGTTTTGAACCACGTGAGGCTCAATGTAACATTTTCCAAAACCTAAGCTCTTGTCTGGTTCGAGAATAGGCCCGGAATAAATGAGAATTAGTCGGAATAACTTTAAAATAAGTGTTTTGAAAGTTTAAATAAATGAGAATATAAATGTCATAATTAACTGTTATAAAATGATATATGGATTTCAACCAACCTCATAAATTAAGTTATTCTAGGTTATTCAACTTTAAAAAATATGTGGATCCATTGTCAATTTAATTATCATCACTTTTTACAAATCAATTGTCAAATCGATTGTTATCATTTTTTCACTGTTTATAAATCTTTATCCCCACATCTCATTCACATTTTATCAAAACAACAAAAATAATTCAAAACACAATCAAATTAAATAAAAATCATTTTATTTTTATTTACATTAGAATAATCATAAATCCCATAAAGTCATAATAATAACTTAATTATATGTGGAGACGGGGATTAAATAAATGGAGCACATGCCCTGATGCCTATTCTTTGCCTTGAAAGGCTGCAAGGGGCTCATTCGGTATTGTCCCCGCATTCCCAGGGTCTCCCTTTGCATAGCAGCCATGCCATCTCATTCTCAATCTATCTTCCTTTTATGTGTTAAGAAACCCAACAAAGTCAAGTATAAAATTAAATTAATAATAAAGTGGTTCGAATTAATTGAGGTTGGACGTGTACGACCATTGTCCATGCAATGTGTCGACAAATATAATAGTATAATATACACCAATAAAAAAGTGTCAACAAAAAATAAACTTATATCCCCCCAACGGGTGAAATCTATGCGAAAACATTTTTATTAGTTTGCATACAGCGATTTATATCTACCTATGTCCCCTTCCAAAATGAAGAAAATAATTTTAGGATTTTTAGTTTTAAGTCTCTAAAAACTATAAGATTTAACTATCGATTCATTGCTTCTTCATATTTAGATTTTAGTCCCTACATTTAAATAATATGTTCATTTTTAATCCCTGAAAGGGACCTATTCCTAAATTATTTAGTTTGCTTTTTAGTCTCTAGGAGGGACATATTCTTAAATTATCATTTAAATATAGGGACTAAATCCTAAATATGAAGAAGTGAGGGATCGGTTGTTAAATCTTATAGTTTACGGAGACTTAAAACTAAAAATCCCAATAATTTTATATGCTCTAAGAGTTTCTCTGCAGTTAAAAAAGTGAAAAACATTTTAAACAACTCTTAGTTGAAAAAAAAGTTTACACCGCTTGTGTAACAGCCTTTGATTGACTGCCACATGATTTCTATGTAGTTTTATCATTGAGGATCTGAACTCATCTTCTCCCTAAAAAAAAAACTACATCGATCTTTATTAATAGTCACGCGTGTGGTGTCATATACCTTATGAAACATATAAATTTTTTTTAATAAATAAATTCATTATAATGCATATTATTTAATGGACGTTATTATACATAGTCCTTTTACAGCATTAAAATACAGCCTCACATAATATCATTAGTCATACAGTGAGATATATACCTCTTTAGATGAAGTACATACCTCGTTAATTTTTTTTTTACACTTATCAAAAATGATTTGATTTAATTCGAGATTGAGCAAAATATATTTTTTATCAAAGCATATACATCAGTAGATAAAGTTTAAAGTTATAATAATTCTATATGCAAATTGCATGTGAGAAAGCATTTAAGGTTATATTTAACATTATCTTTATTTTATATTAATGTATAAGCTTCATAAAGTATACACTTTCCAAAAAAATGTGTTGATTGTACATTGAATTGCCCTAACTTTAAACAGACCCTTGATGAACTTGGACATAGAAGCTCAATACAGCCAATAGACAATAGTTCAAAGATCCATGATCCATCGCAACCAGTCATAAAAGGAGCTAAACCCATTTTTTTCATTTCCTCTGTTTGACAGTGCAAGGACATTTATTAAAAAGGTACGTATGATAATGAATGAAACCTACATATAAATAAATCCAAATGTCTTTAGATGAATGGAAAAGAACAAAAATAGAACAATGTACCATTTTTTTCCCTTGAAATCCAAATGTAATAATATGAAAGGGTGTGTATGCAAATAAGTCACCTATGAAGGTCCAGCACCACATTTCCCATCATTATAACCGTCCATCTGCCGGGGACCAGTATTCGACGATTCAGATTACATCCGTTTTCATCGGACGGTCAGGGGAGCATCTAATCTCCGATATTTTTCGGACAAAACAAGGATTCCTGAAGTAGTTACCGGAACTCCCGGTCACCATATCCCCCTCTCTCAATAATTGTTTTTTCCAAAAGGGGTTAGCTTTATGAAAGCGAAGCGAACAGAGCGAGTTACGGAAATGTAAGAAGCGGAGTTCACACGTCCCGTCTGTTCTTTTTATTCTCTTCTTTCGTCTTCTCCGATGAAAAAAACCCATCGGACGGTCGAGATTCTCCGACGTTGAGGAAGATCTGATCATCTCTTGTGATGGTGAAGATCTGATCCTCGGATCGGCGAAAATGTTGGATCTCAATGTGGCTTCGGAGGAGGAGGAGGAGACGAAGCTTCCAGAGGAAGCCGCATCGTCTGGGACCTCCAATTCCTCCATCTTGAACAACAACAACAACAGCATCGATGACTCGTGTTCGACTTTCAGCTTCGGCATACTCAAGAGGTCCTCGCCTTCCTCTGATGACGAGGCGGAGGTGCCGATCGTCACGAGGCATCTGTTCCCTTCGTCGGCGATGGGAGTCGATGGTGGTGGATCGTCGTCTGTGATGGTGAGGATTCCACAGCAGCAGCAGCAGTTGATGCGACCACCGGCAACACCTCCGGTGTTGACCATGGCGCATTGGGGGAGTATGGGGGGGTTAGGCACGGAGAACAAGGCGTTGCAGCATCAGCATCAGCAGCAGGTGCAGGTGCAGGTGCAGGTGAAGAAGAGCCGAAGAGGGCCCAGGTCGAGGAGCTCTCAGTACCGTGGGGTGACCTTCTACAGGAGGACCGGGAGATGGGAGTCTCATATTTGGTATTGAATTGTTTGTTATTTTGGTGATTTGATTTGATTTTGTTCTTGTCTGATTGAAGTTTGATTGGATTTGATTTTGTAGGGATTGTGGGAAGCAAGTGTACTTGGGTAAGAACCCAGCTTTATGAAGATTATTAATGATTTTATTGTATTTCTTTTTTTTTAACTGATATTTTTTTCTTTTATTGTTTGTAGGAGGATTTGACACCGCACATGCAGCTGCAAGGTTGATTTCCCCTTTTTTTTTAGATTTATTTTCTTTGTTGATGTGCCTTTTTTTTGGGTGTTTCCATGTTTTGTATTTCTTGAGTTTTGATTCCTTAACCTGGTTTGATGTTGAGCAGGGCTTACGATCGTGCTGCGATTAAGTTCAGAGGGATCGAAGCGGATATCAATTTCAACCTCAGTGATTATGATGAGGATCTGAAGCAGGTATTGGATGACATGCTTTCCTCTGAATGATTTGCCACAGAAGGTGGATTTTGTGTGGTTTATTTCTGTTCTGTTGTGCTTCTTATGGTATTTTTATTGGTTTTCGTTTCCAGATGAGGAACCTGACCAAGGAAGAGTTCGTACATATCCTGCGCCGTCAAAGTACAGGTTTTTCAAGGGGGAGCTCCAAGTACAGGGGGGTGACGTTGCACAAGTGTGGTCGTTGGGAGGCTCGAATGGGGCAGTTTCTGGGCAAGAAGTAAGTCAATTCCCTGTTCTTGTCCTTGTTTGCTTTTCTTGTCTTCTTTTAATTCTCTTTGTCCATGTCCTTTTACTTACTTTTACTTCTGTAAATTGGTTTTCTGAAGTCACTATGTGGAAACTTTCTTGATCTTGAGATATTTATGCTTGGTTCAGTTGAAAACCATTATTTTCCATTTTTAAGCCCTTTGAGGGATTTAGTTGATTTTCCTTGGGGTAGTAATAATAATAATATTAACAAAAAGGATAAGAGTTAGGGAGCCGGTCTTCACGGATGAGAATACAATGCTTGGGTGCAGGTACATATATCTTGGACTATTCGACAGTGAAGTAGAAGCTGCAAGGTCTAGTGATATTGAATTTTTATCTCGTCCTCTATCAACAATCAATTGGGTTTACATCCAACACGCGTTTGTCTCTCTTGATTTTGGACATCAGGGCTTACGACAAGGCGGCTATCAAATGCAATGGAAGGGAGGCGGTTACCAATTTTGAACCAAGTACGTACGAAGGGGAAATAATCTCAGAGGCGAACCATGAAGGTATTATTAATTTACCATCAACATGGTCTCCTGTTGAGTTAGTATTGTTTTGTAGAATTCAGATCAACCACCTATACGTGCAAATTATCGCTTAGAAGGTTGATAGCTATTTGCTTGAATGAAAGATGCTGTTGGCTTATATATTCTGATCTGCTGTGATTTGTGACTGTTACTGATGCAGCTGCTGACCATGAGCTGGATCTGAACCTGACGATCTCACTGCCCCTAGGAAATAGTCCAAAGAGTGGTGGCAGTTCCATGTTCCATTTCCAGAGCAGCGCTTTTGAAGTTCCAGATGCCAGGATTTACAGGGTAATTAACTTCACTCTATTATCTGCATATATGATTGGTTAATCTAATTGAGTAAATCATGTGAACTCCTTTGGTTGATTAAGTGCAAATACAAATTTTATTATATGGGTATCCTTCCAAGTTCTTGAATGCTTGAATTAATGAATGTTATGTGGTGTACAAGGACTTGTAGGATATTGCAGATGATTCTATACGAGGAAACAGAGGAGTAACTCTATAAGGGATAAAATGGTAGAATGCTGTTTGAGATTTATAGTTTAGTAAATATTGATAACCGCACTGGTAAAGATAGGCTGAGCTGGGGTCAAGGGTCTTGGGAAGGAGAGGAGCCTAAGAAAATTAGGTTGAATTCACTATAATAAGGAACTCGGACATGATTTATGTCATACTATGATTGATTAAACCAGTTTCACATCTTTGCCTGACAGCCTATGTTTTGTGTATGTTGTATCATGTGCCAAGTCCACATACTCAAGTCAGCCATATTTGCTGTCATTGTTTTTAGGCCACAAGAAGGCATCTAGTATTGTAGATAGATTTGATCAATGAAATTTGTCATTTTCTAGGATATCTTGTTCAATCTTAGTGTATCTATGTCCTTTAGATCACTGCTTTTTAATTGTCTTAAATAATTATTTACCTTGACGGCCTTCCTTAGTATGTGGTTTCTCAAGTTCACTTCTTCCCAAACTTTGATGTTATCCGAGCATTAATGAATGCACTTTTTATATTACAGTCTGAAATATCGAAGCATGCAAAAGATGTGGTATTTCATTTCACAATCTGGTTTTACCTATGCTGTGCAATGTATTGGGCATTAGCTATGACTATGATACATGTCATACTCGTGGTTATCTTAGTTCTTACAGAACGATATATAACTGCATTGAATGTCTCAGAACTTGAGAGTAGCCAACTTTACCATGACGTGTCAAGATATAGTGGTCCTGTGGGTAGTGCTGCCACTGATGATGTGTCTAACTTCCTCTTGGCATATGTTATCTTAACAATAGCACTAGTCATGGAATAGGTTTCGCCCATATCACCAGTTTGGAATTCAGAAATAATTCAGCAAGGTAAAAATGTTGTAATTCGGTATGATTTGGTCAAGGTTTGATAAAAGATTGGGAACAACTTAGCAAAATAAAAAGAAATTTTACAAAATTGAAAATTAATTCTGACATGCAAAATTAGCAATATTTAAGCATATCCATGATCTCCCAGTGATGTCCAGATCATTGGAAAAGCTTGTTAACATTTGAGTCAAGTAAAATCATCAATGATTAACATTGAAATCTAGTAAGGAAGCCTAGGTGAGCTTTTTTTTGTTTCTTTTTTTAAGTTTCTGTTGTACAAGTAAATTTTTTCTTAATTGACTCGGAAGTTAAACAAATCAAGAATTGTCTAAACATCTTGGATGATCTCTTTGTTAAACTCATTGATCATCTTCCACAAATTCCATCGGACGATATTGAGACTGCTAGAGAACTAAAGGATTATTGGAGTGAGTGTTTGGATCTGATGTTTAGGATGAATGTTGAGTTCCCTTCACACATTTAATTCATTTAATATTTAATGGGATGTGTGACATTTAACAGACATGGTTTAAATGAAAATTAAACTTTCAACAAAAATTGTGTTTTTGATATTCAAATTAATCAATAACTCAGAGGCTCAGAGCATTAGGTAACAGGGGGTTGAGCTAGTGATTTGTTAGTTGGTTTTAGTCCTTTTGCAAAATGTACAGGATGAATCTTCATTCAACTCTGAAATGGGGTTGAATCTCTTGGGACCTGTCCTTGAATTTTTATGTGAACTGTTAACTTGAACTTGGTCAACAGAAAAATTTGGACAGGCTTGATTGGAAATAATTGTCTTAGGAAGTAGGTTATATATATGGCAAGTAGAAAGGGCTGATATTCTTCTTTCTTCTGTTCTAACAGACCGAGACGTCCTCTTCTCTTCCAACAAGCCAGCCTAATTGCTTGACATCTAAACACTCTCCTGTATGGCCAGCTTTGTACCCGAATTTCTTTCCAAACTTTGAGGTAGTCATGTTTTCAAAAATTGTAGCATAAGTTTTCTTCATTTTGGTTCCAATGGATTGAAATCCGCTGTCACAATCCTTTCAACCAGTCATTTTTTCTACATGTTTAATGCTCCTGAGTTTTTTTAATTATTCAATAAAAAACAAGTTTTTGTGGTAGAAAAAATGGTTATTATCCTGTCATATATGGACTTCATATTTATAAATTACTCACATGTTCTGCTAAATTGGTTTTCCAACTTTTCCTTATGTTATGTTCATTCATTTACGGATAAATTAAGGATTTTGTTTTCCATCCTCTTACATTCCTTCCTCTAGTATAGATAGTTTCTGGAATTTTGTTGTTTTGTTTTGAGCTCTTGCTTACTCTTGTTTCAAAATTCATCTATTTGACTCCAACCGAGTCTCTAGTTGTGCAATTTATCTTTTCAAAATGAAGTGGAAGCTATATTATTAACTCAAGGAAATTGATACTCCATGGCCTAATAAATTTTGCACAATAAAATAAATCTAAAGAACTAAATAACAGACATAGAGTCAAGGCTTGTGGATTCTTGATTTTTGAATATGAGGGCTCTCCCTGGTTAGATTAATTCACCAAAAAGCCCAATGAACACCGGAGACAAGGGATCACCAAAAAGTAACATCAAGCATGGTACAGTAGAGAGCGGTAACTAAAACCCCAAACATAAATCAACCAAAGCCCCAACAAATAACCCACACCTACCAACACAATGCACTGCCGCCTCCCCTACCAATCCCCCATAACACTTAAGGCCAAGTATGCCCCCTATATGAACCGCACCCACTTCCGAAGAAGTGATACAATGCTCACCCAAATATTTTCAATATAAACCACCATTCCCATGTATTCTGGCCTATTGCTTTAAGAAAATGTCTAATTTTGCAAGGTGGCTCATTAATCCCAGTCAAGGGCACAGTTTATGATCAGGTTTATTCCCTCCACAGACAAATTTGAAAATTTGAAATTATTATAGAAGGTAGCTCTGATCTTTCATCCTCTTTAAGATAGGGAGTGACGAGGAAGTGGATCTGATTTAAAAGTACTGAAATCCAGACTCATGATATGAATTATTTATTTGTCTTTGTTTGGAGTTGTCCAGCCTAAAAGATATTAGATATTTTAGTGTCCAACAACCTTCTGTTATTATTGATAAATTTATAAATCATGATTAAATTTAAAATTTTCTTAATCTGGGGTTTTATATGTTTTTATTGAATACCAGGATGTGATACACCTATTGAGCTCTTTGGAAGTAAATTTCTTTAGTCATAGTGGTTGCACCTTGCTAGCTCATCTCATCTTGCTATACTTCGAGAATTGTTCGAGCTTGATAGCTGTGCAGCCTGTTCAAGCCAATCTATTCAGCAGTATTAAATATTTACCGCATCTAAACCATATGAATCTGTGGGAAAACCCTTGATGTTCTGGGCCATTTTTTATACTGCTAATATCCTTTCTTAGATATCATTGTTTCGTGCGCTATTTGCCCCTGATCTATTTCCCTTTCTCATGATTCATCTTTCATTGAATCCCTAAGCAAATCATATGTTCTGTTTTGAACATTGACACATTTTGATATGTGTGATTGAATGCAATACAGGAGAGAACTTTGGACAAGAGTTTCGAAAGCGTTCTGTCGATCCCGCCCAACTGGGGGTGGCCAATGTACGGCTCAACCCAACTGCCGCTCTTTGCAACTGCAGCATCATCAGGATTCTCTACAACCACCACAACAGCTGCCCTTCCTCCCCCATCTCCTCAACCCAATAGCACCACCTTCCACCACCAATTCCCCAATCCATCCTCTGCCCCACATTACTATTCCCAGAGCTGAAACTGGAAACTCCCATCTCAAAATACTTTTTGAGGTATGTAAAGGCATTATATTTATACACTTATTTTGATTTGACCTGCCAGAGACACAGAAAATTAAACAATAGGCAAAGACAGGCCATTTTGCAAGTAAGACAAAGCGAGGCTTTGGTTTGATCTGTGTGTGCCTACAGCTAATGTCGTACTCTATCCATTGAATGCGTGTTGTTTTTTGTTTCTATTATATTTTGTTGAATTCTGCGTCATTGATGAAAGCCTTGAGTGGAAAATTATGGTTTCTCATATTTATCTTCAACAATGTAGCTTGAGTTTTATTAAAAGGAAAATGACATGTTAAGTCCCCTTTATAGTTCATACTGGTTTTTTAATCATATAATCTTCTATTGAAATGAAGCATATATTAAAATATAATACTATATTTAAAAAAAGGAAAAAATCCAAATAACCTTTTGTAAACTGCTTAGAAATCCATATTATCCTTGACTTATCCTAAAGTCTATAAAACCCCTTGAAAATGCCTATGTAAATCTAAATAAGTCATGAATTAAATTTTCGTTGACAGATGAAGAATATTTTGTGAATGTTCTGTTTGGTTAACTTTGGTTGAAAATACAATATATTAAAAAAACTCTCATTGAAAAATCTTATGTATGATAATATTACTTATTTGAATGAATTATAAAACCTTATCTAAAGAAGTAAAATTGTCATTTACAAAGAATATATATTTTTGATATATTATGTTTTCAAACAGATTAATCAAATAGAAAAAGTCAGTGTGTTATATGAATTTCATAGGAGGTTACATGAAATTTTTTTATTAAAAAAATAAATTTTATTTTACTCTATATTATGATAACACATTGTAGTTTATGATAGCTATAAAATGGTAGTGTATCAAACACTAAAAAAAAAAAGCATCGCACTAATCCTTTTTAGTTGGTTTGGCTTCCAGCTGAAGAGCACACGGTGAACAAGAAAGGACATAAATGCCCTCACTTTATGTTTTGATTATGGAGGGTAATGTAGTCACTTCCGTGTCACATGTTTTTGTAGTTTCCCGAAAAGGATTCAGATGAACCGTACAAAAGATGCTTTGGACTGGACATATGACCAATGGGAGGGGCAAAAGCTGAGGATGTTTTGGGTGACCGGTAGCACCCGGTAACGCATATGTTCTGTGGTCCCCGCCGACTGGTTTCAGAAAAGCAAAAAACGTACGGGATCATGGAAGTGCTTGGGACGAAAAAGGCTAAAATTTTAGGATCCGGAGACCCCGGAGTAGAGAGAGCCTAGGTGGTGGAACCGACAGATGTCGGTGCACCCCTTTTTCGACGCCAAAAACAGCTAGCTAGCTATCTTGGTTTGGGGTGGATTGGGTTCCGGGCAACGCTTTTCCGGCTACCCAAGTTACACTTTGCCACTGTCCAAACAGACTCCACTGATTTAGAAAAGAAAATAATGTTTTTTTCTATATGAAATGTTTATTGTTTATTTAGTCTAAATAACTCTTTGTTTGATATTTTTGTTTTTTATACTTATATATATATATATATAAATGATTTTCAAAAAGACTTAAATAATTTAAATGACATTTTTGTTTTTCATAAGGACTTAAATGATTGTATAAGTAATTGATTATTAGAAAAAAGTTATTGTTTTGAAGGGTTCGACGCATCCATGTCGACACTTGCTCAGACATATCGACAGATCTCTGTTGTCCTTGTGAAACACACTTCGACTGGGCCTCAGTTGATACTTATTTAGACAGTTCGACGGACCTCTGTCGTCCCAGTGAAGAACACTTCGACTGGACGATGTCGAACTGGGTAGTGAGAAAGAGATTAAAAAAATTGAAATAAATAATGACATTTTTTGAATTATAGGTTGTGAGAAAATTAAGTTGAGTAGTGGATCTATCGCTGCCCTTGGGTTCCGGACCAACTTGTTCATTTGGATGCCCGTTTGGATAGTAGAACCAGATGAGGGGGAGCATACGAGGAAAAAAAAATGGAGAATAAAGTTAAAAAACTGTCTGTATGTTTGAACAGTCAATGTAGGGTATTTTGGGATAAAGAATAAGTTGTTTTTTTATTTGGTTTTATTTTTAATTATTTTAATTGAAAAGTATAATAATATGGTTTTTATTGTTTGGTTGATGGTAAATAAGTTGTGGATAAAAAATGAATAAGATATGAATAAGGATCTATAAAATATTAAAAAATGATTTGATGTGTAGATGCCCTGATTTAATATAGATGATGATAGCTAATTTAACATGTAGATCCCTTTTATATGGTGGAATAGCTTGGGTGAGATAATACACTTCTAGGGAGACTTGGGAATATCAATACCAATTTATTCTCACCTATTATAGTATACTATACCCTCTTATTCCTTGAAAGAAAAATAGCCTTTTGATCTTATTCATCTCCATTCCTCCTCTATTCTCTTATCCAAATAGATGCTTTGAAAGAATAAAAAACAAATGAATATAACCATATCATAATAGTTGAAAATGAGTTGGTATTTATATTTTATATCCCTTTAAAATTGTCATTCCACCCAATTTATTCCATTGATATAAAAAAAAACACTCATGAATCTTCAACTATTTGTTGGCGATTATTCGAAAGAATTTTCCGTGGGACCGGGGCAAACAGACGGAGGCAGCTTTCCCAGCTCGACCGTAAGATCAACAAACTATGATGATATGGTTACATCACTTTTTATAAACTCATATATTAAATCAATTTTTACTTTTTATGAATCTTTATTCACATTTTATCTACCACTTATTTATGATCAATCAAACAACAAAAACTTTATTTTTACAACAAAAATAACTAAAAACGCAACCAAATAAAAAAATTACTTATTTCACAAGTTACCCTAAAATAAGTTATGTCCCTATTTAAAGGGCACCTAAAAGGAACCGGTGCATTAATAGATAACAATATACATGACATCAAACAATATACCTAAACACAAAGAATTCCATCTAACAAAAAGTGGCATGATCAAGTAGAGAAATCATCACATGGGGCTGACATTGGGGCATAATAAAAACAAATACAATCCAAAATCAAACATGAAGAATCATGGAATGGATGAAGAAACTAAATCAAGATCTCAAGCTTTTCAATCTTCCTGCTTTTCACACAAGGCATTCATCCCCAAAAGTAGCAGTCTTTCCCCTCCATTGACAGATTGGGTGCCCACATCATGTCCATTGTGTATCAAGTTCCACAGGATAAATTAACCAAAAAAGTGAGCTATGAAAAAAAAAAAAAACACTACCCTTAGTGACCTCCAGCATCTGATGTTAATTATAAGGGTCATTTACATCCTGTCTCACCACTGGAAAATTTTCTGGAAGGGGCATTGGCACCAACTGTCGATTTTGTCTTGTGAAGAAACTTATACCATCACAGACCGAAGAAGCCAAGTTCACTGGCTCTTTCCTTCTCAAATGTCTCGAAATACTGATATATGATGGTAACAGCAAGCAGAATTCCAGTTCCAGAGCCAATTGCCCCCATGAAATCCGCCAGTACTGTTAAAGCACCAATACACACACCGCCAAAGGCCGCAGCCGTTGGTATGTAGCGGTTGAGTTCCTTCTGTAGATTCGATTCCCGGTGACCAGGCATCACCATTTGTTGTTCCTGTTGAACACAGATAAAAGGGAAGAAACAATATTATTCACTGAATACAAACATATTTTCCTATCTACTATGCCCAAAATCTTGAGAAGAATGAAAACAGTTCATTTTACAAAATAAGCCCTCTGTGTTGAAGAAGAAGAAGATAGGCTCATTCCGCCTCATATCCATATGCGAAAAAGGGGAAACAAGATTGAACAGGGGCAAGAGGAATTAGAGGCGAAAGCAAAACAAAACATACAAAACCAAAACAACCAGAAAAAAAAAGA